>CM055816.1:89720082-89750596 GCA_029582265.1 Zoroaster sp. YZ-2022
ATTTTGGATGAAAAAACAAACAGCAATACCAAAGTTAAAAAGAAAAATGAATAGGTTGTGTCTATGCACGTGTACACTCACTGTACATGTAACACATAGCAGTTACATATATAAAAAAGTATACATTTAAAAATATCAATGTAAATTTTTTTCAAAAAGAAGAAATATGTACATGTATGAGTCTATTGGTTGTTTCTTCACTCATCACCCTTAAGAGTTATGCAGACGATGACAAATTTCGCTCCTGATATATTGTGCACGTTTAGAGATGATTGTTGGTAATTTATGTAGAGCAGACAAGCTCATGATTTTACTGGTAAAACAAAACTGTGCTCTGAAGTAATTCCGCAGAGACAAACACATTATCAAGAATATGATATATCACGCTATCATGTGATACTCTCCACGCTTTTTTAAAGTGAGGTGAATGTTGGACGCGTATAATGGAGGTTTATTAAGTACATTATACACAGCCGGTTGATTGGTGTAAGTTCGCTTGGTGATGACGCATCTCTGGCACTTTGAATCGCTTTGACTGAGATTTGACACCCGATCCCACACCCAATCAGTTCGAGTGGCTAAGCTATGCTCATGGGACGAGCTGGCCTTCTTCCATTTCTTATTGTTGTGTACGTGTCATCCGTGGACTGTCAACAAGGATCGCCTTCTGTCGTTGAGAAGCACCGGCGACCACGGTGACAGAAAAAGAAACAGAAAGATCAATAAAAATAAGTATCCAATGACAGATATAAATTATGTAATTTTTATCAACCGAACTTCTACCTGTGTAAAAAATTGTTGACTTTTTATGATACTGATACCAACCTCTTGAATGTGTTGAAAACGTAAACTTACAAAGGTCTTTTTAAAAGTACGCAATGTTCACCCCACTTACTGGAAAAGTTGTGACGATTTTCAACAGGTAAAATAATAAGAAATATTGCAAACCAGCTCAAACAAAGATCCAAAATTAGCGGAGTTTGTGGCTAGCTCAGATCTTGCTAGATCGTGCATTGATTTTGTGAATGTTTTTTCGTTAACCAACTAGAGTTGCCGTGCACCAGTGCCGCCATTGACTTCACACAGCAATCCGCAAAAGATGGTTTGATAATGTTATGATTCCAAGTTCCCAAACGCCAAGGTATTATTTTTTATGCATCCTCAATGAGATCATTTATGGGTATAATTTAAACTGTTTTTGGTGTGAATAGGGAAAAAATTTACTGAGCGAGATTCGAACCTGCGACCTCCGTATTAATGTTCTGGTGCTCTACCAATTGAGCTACCTAGCCCTAATGTTGCGACAAAATTAACAAAATAGGGAGACCACCAGCGTTAAGGCTAGGTACATGTCGTCGGGTGCCCGGCAGAAGTAATGAAAGCTTACGTCCTTCTGCCGGGCACAATATACAACATTCATCCCAGCAGAAGGTCGTAAGCAATAAAGTGGCTAGATTTGTAACAATAAGGAATTTAACTTTAATAATGTTTTTGCTAATATTACTCAAAATATGTCTTTGTATTCCTATGTTGACTTTAAACTCTGTATATTGTAGCGAAATTTTAGCTTAACGTTCTTGCCGCATCCAGATTGCGCTACTTTTGTAGTAATGTTGGCCTCTTGCCAGTTTGCGTAATTTACTTAGTTTGTATATAACTGCGCGCGGTTTAGATTGTTTTCCGGGTTAAAAGCTGTGCGGTTAGTGTTTGTTTAGGCGAGTTGGGCACACTCATTGCGCAGCGTAATTTATCTCAGCTTGGGCGATTTTAATGGCAGCGCGTGCATTTTAACGGCGAAGGCGCATGATTAGCGATTTTATCAGCAACTTCTGCGGCGCGTACCAATTAATTCAGTTGCTATTTACGCGCGATTAAAAGTTAACTTCTGGTCTTGCTAAGTTGCTGCCGGCGGGGTCACACATCACACATCTAGTCATCTATCTATCAGTTACACTCTGCACATAAGGTGAATATAGTTGAGCATCCCAAGTTAATTTCGCAAGCTTAAGAAACATTTTTTATTTAACTAATTATCTAATAATCAGCAGAGATTTTCTGATACTAAATTTAATTATTTTCTCCTTTGGTAAATTGCCAAAAGAAAAGAAAAAGACAGTACACCTCACGGAGGTCCGTAGAGATTACAGTGCACCTCACGGAGGTCCGTAGAGATTACAGTGCACCTCACCAAGAAAGAGTGCAGTAATCCTATTTGAAAATTAATTAACCCTTTCATTACCAGCCAGTTATGGCAGAGATTACCCTTCTTTACCACAGTAATTAGGAGCCCAATGTCACTTCAGCACCAGTGGGTTTTTCACAATTTCATTGAAGTGCGCCCTCACACGGCAGGAATAGACACTTTAACTTTCTCATTTGTATGTAAAAATGAGTATACAAAAGGGAGGAAAACATTGTGCAAAAGCTAAATATTTGGATCAGTATTTACACTAAAGTAAAGTAATACAAATGGGTGATATTTCATGCAAATACGGTACAGGTATAAGATTGTTTTTCCATGTGAAAAACAACTTGGATGAGATTTTGGGGGATTTTTTTTGGTTATCTACTTGGAAATGAACCATTTACTTGTATTCAGTGTAAATACATCACAATCCATGCTAACACCCCACCCCCCAATTCAATGTTGGTTTGGACTAATCTGCGGCTTGTCCGACCATTCCCAACATTGAACGGGGGGGGGGGGGGGGTTGAAGGCAAATAGTATAGATTTACAATCAAGTGATGTGGTATTTCTCAAAGCAAGGAACTGTGCACATAGGTTGTGCACATTGTTTACAGATCATCTTTGTTTGTTTTCGCCTGCCTAATTTTCGGTTACTGCAAACAATGCAGTCGCGTTTCTTTCCATTGGGGGTTTTGCCAGGATAGTGCTGTTGCCCTGTCAACTCAATGAGAATATGGTATCTCAACTGACTTGTTGCGTTACGTTCCCCAACCCAACAGCAAGCCCTGTACAATCCTATACGAAAATCAAGGTTACTGACATTTTTGTTCCCTGCTATGCTGGTGAATATTACTCTGCTATTGACAATAAATATTCAGCATATGGAAAAACTCTTTCCACCATTTCAAACTTCTGTGTGTATGATTGTAGTACTGAAAACATTGGTTGGCAAGATCAGTTCCACCCATGTTTTTGTTGTAATCTTCAATACAATTGGGCTTCATAACATCACAAAATCCACTTGTGCTTTATTACACCGAATTTGCTTTTGGACAAATCAGTGTTGCCCTACATTAGTTAAAAGTGTTACAGATTTTTTGTCTTGCCAAACGATACACAATTGCCCACCTTCACCAAAAAAATGGGTCATCCTCCTTTCTTCATTTTATGTTTTTTTGGGTTTGCGGCCTGGGTATTCCTGTGTAGTGTAACGAACAGTTCCACAACATCCGAACCTAGTTTAGCAAGTTTAGCTACAAGAGCTGGGCTAGTATAGTAATTATCACAATATATTACGTGTCCCTTATTCTTAAGTCCATGGACCAGATCAATGACGACTTTTTCCTGCAACTGTTGGGGTTTGGTGGATGGCAGTCTGATGACTTGAAATCTACGTCTGCATCATAAACAGTTTGGGTGTCGTCGGCTCCCTGTACAGTTTCCAGCACACGTGTATCCTGTTTTGGACTCGTTCAGGAGAAGGCTTTAATACCCGTTTGATAGGTTTGTTAGGCATGTACTGAACAAAACTTAAGCGTCCCTTGAATTTCAACATACTCTCGTCTGGAGACAGATTCTGCGCAGGGTTATACAGGTTGAGAAACTTCCGGGACGAGGACTTCTATCAAGGGCCGAACTTTGGAAAGTTTGTCCGTTTAGCCAAGCCTCTTCGAGGAATTTGGTTGTTGAGATGTGGAGGAACCGAAGAATTGAACTGAACCGATTTCGGACATGATCGACGGTAGAATGGGATGCGAAGAACTTCAGATGTTGACCAGTACATCTTGTATTGAGAGTTTGTTTATGCCCATAGCAATGAGAAGTGCCACAATGCCATCATTTCTGGAATGTTGGTTGGGTGCCAGGAGAATTGTTGACCAGGATTTGATTCTATTGTTTGCTGCGCATAGCGATTAGTCTCATCGACGAGCATATCCCACACGAGTTGACAAAATACAGCAGAAGATCTCCACTGCCGACAGTGTGGGCAAAGTCGCGGGGGCCAGAATTTCCATTGAACTGCACAGTCCCACACTCGTAATGGTCTCGTCGTTCCCAACCGGATCAAAATCTAACTTTCCTGTCGTTCTTGATCTCGGTCGGTTGTCACCTTGGTAGGTAGGCTGCAACAGAAAAACAAAGGCAAAGGAGGTCCTTTGTAAATACAATATCTCAATGCTGCATGTGCACAGGCCACAGGGTCATGCGCGCAAAATGAATATTGTGCTGAGAAAAAATATAGCAGATTCCATCCACTTCAAAACTCGTTATCGATAAATTTTCGTTTTAATGTGGGATTGTGAATGTGAATTTCAACTTCTTGCGCTAATAATACGACTTATGAGGGCCTTTCGAATACAAGGCTATTCTTTTGGAAGCTTAAGACTAAGAGTGCATTTTCAGCCTGTTAACGCTAAACAGCACGACCGGCTATGGGTAAATTTTAAAATTTCTATTCTATATCTATACATCAACTGCTGTTTCAATGAATACAAATATTACCCCAACAAACTACTAATAATTGTACATTTTCACTTGACGTTTTGACCCAGTCCAGGGGTGGGGATTTGGTCAGTCCTATTAAAAGGGATCCATTTTAAATTTACATTACTCAACTCCAACAGTTCTAACGCTATTTACGCTATAGCCTAGGAAAATAAGTGAATTACGTTAATTTGCATTGGGCCAGGAAGAGTAAGGTTAACTGTTATTAATATTATTCATTTTACTGTGATTTTGGCCTACCTCTTCAAGTTCAACGTCGTCGTCGTCATCCGTTACTTCACGATGTCATCTGATTCTGAGCCACTGTCTGCCAAAATCTCAGCCAAATGCCATCATTTATGTCCGTTTCCATCATGATTGCAACTAAATTCAACTGACCGTTGTGGAAGGAGTGGACACTAGCACTAAAAAAACCCCAAAGTGACGCACTTTTCTTTTCATAAACTTTTATACACTTCATTCCTGTCAATAGAGGGCGCCAACCCCAAAACAACTCAAGCATTTTCAGGTGGTGATTTAAGTCATACCGTGGTCGTCAAGGGCATGCCGATTCCCGGCACCTTAGAGCCCACGGGAAGGAAACAACAAAGGGCCCCTTTTTAGAGCCCGTGGGATCGAAAGGGTTAAGGATTTATCTGGTCTCACTGATTGCATTTTATTTGTAACGATCTTACGGAAATATAATTATTTAAATTATCTTTAAATTTATTGTTGTCAAGGCGAGCACCGCCTGAGTTTCTGATTGAGTAATAAAACCGTTATTTTGTCGTTTCTAAGTTAATCAAGTTTCTGTCTATGATTATATCCGTCTTATGTCCCCGCAAGCATTTATTCAGCCGCTCGAGTAAAGCTTCTTAAAAATTATAACAACTAAACGAGATTTACATCACACCCGCCGCCCCGGGTATCTCAACTCTGGTTCATAGGCGGGATTTCATACAAATGGTGTCAGAGGTGGATTTCTATGGTCATAAATTTAGTCGGAAAAAAAAAATAGCGATAATAATTAATTTAGGCATATTTTACCTCGTTATTGAGCGTGAAGTGCCGGTAGAAATACATTAAAACGACTGCACCTCATTAGAGGCGCTGTAAGTTACGGTGGTGTTACCGTAATATAGTGTGTAATAGTCGAGGGGTCCCCAATATAGATAAGTAAAAGTGCAATGGCAAAACAATTAATCACTAAAGATGAAATATCAAGAGGCTCAGAAGAGGTGTCGATCGAATTAAAATCGGTGACCTTATGAGTCAGGTGAAACTCCAAGAGGAGCAATTACATCGGTCTCTTGATAAATTGGCAGAGCGCCGACAGCAACTTGACAAGTCCCGTTTGGACAAAAACGATTTTGGTATAACACAGCTGGGAATCCAGTTTGAACCAAAAGTCACTCCTGATAAGGATGACACAGAAGTTTATTTTAAACAAAGTGGTGGGAGAATTACCCACCAAACTTCAGGCTATGTGACGGAGGATGCCCGTCCATTAGCTAGTATTCCGTATCCCGGGCCGGCAATGGGCACCATGAAAGGACGGAATGAGAAAGGAGGTGCAGTCCCTCCTGTATATAGATGCATCAATCAGTCGGTGGAACTGGATGGAAGTCCATCCACTTCCACCCCTTGGCCTCTGAAAAAGGACAACCAAGTCCGATACACAGAGGATGGGAGCAGGTGTTCGATTGGGGCGACAGGTCGCCCAAATATAACACCTGACCGTTTCGATGGTAAGACACCATGGAAAGACTATCGTCGCCATTTTGAAGCTTGTAAATTAGCGAATGGTTGGAACGATAATCAGGCCGCTATATTTTTAGCCGCAAGTTTAAAGGGTATGGCACTAAAGGTGCTTGGATGTTGTGATAACAATGGGGGCAATCCAAACTTCAGTATAGTGGGTTGCTTAAATCGTTAGATGCCCAATCGGCCGGGCCAAATGGCCGAAAATTACCTAATGGAACTTAGGGTCACGCAGACGGGGTACAAATGAAACCCTGAGAGAGTTGGGGCAGGCGGCAAGAGAAGTGGTGATCCTTGCCTCACCCGAAATTCGATGAAAGGGCAGAGATCGCCCGCGCGAGCCATTACACTGACGCAATAGAGCGCCAGTCAGTTAGAGAGGCATATTTAGAGCAAGGCCCAAAACACTTGATGAAGCAATTAGAGCAGCACTGGCTACGGAAAACTTTGAGAAAATGGAATTCCAAAGAGAGGGTACAAGAAAACCCAAATTTTGCCGAGCCAGTGAAAGAACGAAGACCAAATTGTAGGACAAATTCAAAGAGTTGTTAGTGCACAACTCAGGGAACTCAATGAAAATCCGTGCCGAAATAGGACGGAAATTGAGGTAAATCCAAAATTCAGGTTACCTCCGAAAGAGGTGCATAATATGGGAGGACCCCATCACGGGATCCAATTTGCTACAATTGGGTGGCAGAGGACACTTCGCCAAGAAGTGCCCATCACCCAATATCCGAGGTCAGAAAAGCCTTCGAAACGGACAACAGTTGACTCTAAGACCCGAGGAAAACCGCACGAACAGAATTGGGGTCAAATAGAATTTCTCAGACACAAAATTAGAAGTAAAACAAACTACTGAAATGAAGAACGTTTTAACGTCACCTCTCATTATGCCAAAACAAGGTCTATATATCCAGGGCATTGTTCGTTCGACAAACGTACAATTTCTAATAGATACTGGCTCGACAGACACAATAATATCTGGTTCGGTATTTAATCAGATCCCCGTGGGAAAAGCGTCCTATACTTCAAATAAATGAGGTGCGGCACGCCAAGCCAATAGCAGTCTTATGGGTAATATTATGAGTACAGCTGAACTTGACATTCAGGTTGGTCAAACTGTTGTTCAGTATGTGCAATATTTGCAGACATACCAGTTCCTGGGATACTGGGTATGGATTTCTTTCTACCGCCAGAGGAACTTTGAACTTCCGTTCTCTTGAACTTAATGTTAATGGAGAGAAAATAAAATGTACGGACGAAGTTGGGTCCGCATTTTGTTACCGGGTTGTGGTTGAGAAAACTACATCCAGTACCCACTGGGCACGAAGCAATAGTGCCCGGTTACATTAAGACAGACGGAAATGGAGTTGATCTGGGCCTAATAGAACCAGTGGAAAATGGTGGTGAATTGTCCCAAAGAGGACTCGTTCTAGCCAGAACACTTGTTAAAAGGCAGGAAAGGAACCGTTGGTTTGAGGATTTTAAACACAGGGACGAGGAACCGAGTACTCCGCGGTGGTACGACAGTTGGAATATTCACAAAAGTCGATGAACTAGACATAGAGGAAGAACACCATTGAGGTGCAAAAGAAAATAAAGACATGAAGGTGCCAGTGCACCTCCAAGACCTTTACACCGGACTGTCGGCAACTTACAGCCACAATATCACCATGAAGTAGTAAAACTCTTGTGTGAATTCAAAGATGTGTTTTCCAAAGGAAACAGACATCGGACGCACAGGGCTAGTACAACACAACATAGACACAGGTAACACCCGCCTCAATCAGACAGAGGTTGCGTAGGCAGCCGGCTTGTAACCAAGAGGAAATCTCCAGACAAGTTTGACCGGGGAATAATTGAAAAATCAGACAGCCCGTGGGCGTCAAATGTGGTCCTCGTAACTAAGAAAGATGGATCAAAACGTTTTTGTGTGGATTATAGGGTCTCAATTCTGTGACCATCAAGGATGCTTCATCCAGTTCCCAGAATTGATGACACCCTTGATGCCCCATCCGGAGCGAAATGGTTCTCAACATTGGACCTCTCTTCCGGATATTGGCAAGTCTAATTAGACAATGAGGCAAAACATAAATCTGCGTTTGTGGTGAGAGGAGGGCTATACAGCTGGAGAGTTATGCCTTTCGGCTTGTGTAACGCCCCCGCCACTTTCGAAAGGTTGATGGAGAGCAGGGACGCACAGGGTTGTAGAGGGCAGGGGCTCAGGAGTCTGAAAAGGGCAGTGTAATTATGCGAGCGCGCGTAGCGCGAGCCAACAATTTTAGGCGTTTATTTATTAATAAAACGCATAATATGGTTTTAACATTACAATCAGATCAGATTATGTTGATGACTGGTTTCATTTACAATCTGATCTGGTGGTGAAATGAGCCTATAGTCAAGGACCAAGTCCACCAAGTCTAATTATCCCCTTAAGTCTTAAATTTATAATAAACGTATCATATCACCTGATATGAGATTATTCACATTTAATACTGAGGTTTGGAAGACATGCAATTCAGCTGCAATTATAAAAGCAACAAAACACTGACTTATTTTAGGCAATTTATTGTCAAAGAAAATAACATTGAACAGTGAAACATTGAAAAAATATTGGGAACATTACTGGAAAACTTGAAAATCTCTATTGAAAGTCTCTTTTTTCAGTTTATCAACTAAAAATGTCTTGTTATTTCCCCTTTTGTTAGGCTACTAATATTCTCTTCTTATTCCAAAACTTGCTTTTTCCATTTGAGTCAAAGTCTTTTCTCCCTCTTCCTCCTGTCTCTGATACAATACCTGACCCCCGAAATTAAATAAGGTCTTTAGAAAACGATCCTTGTCCAAGGAAGCGTTGAGGTGTTCTCCTTGCCATCCTGGGGAAGGGGGGAGGCAGGGAGGGGGTGTGAGTTGTTTGTGACCAGACCCCTCCCTCACCCCACTGTGGTGGTTCCTACCAGAGGCACCAGATAGGATGGGAGGGTGGTGGTGGTGGTGGTGGTCGGACCATAGGATCATGGCTTTGGCTCGTCTCTGGAACTCTTTCCCCATCTTGAGAAGCTTTTTACCTCTTAGCTGCTACCTTTGTACTTCTTAGAGCTAGCTTTTTACTTTTGATTTAACTTTTACTTCTTAGATCTAGCTTGTTATTACTTTTTAGAGTTAGCTTTTTACTTAGAGCTAGCCTTTTACTTCTTAGAGCTATCTTTACTTCTTAGAGCTAGCCTTTTACTTAGAGCCATCTTTTTACTTCTTAGAGCTAGCCTTTACTTAGAGCTAGCTTTTTACTCCTTAGAGCTAGCGTTTTACTTCTTAGGCCTCTTGTTTCCTCACAGCAGCAACCTTCTGGGGGCCATGTTCTTGTAAATGTTGATCACCTCATTATGGTCCATGGGGATGTCTTTTTCGATAGCAAGGAGGAGGAGATCAGAGAGCCTCTCTTCTGTGCATAGGCTTCTGAGTGTTGTTTTGATCAGTTTGAGCTTGGAGAAGGACTCTCCACTGTTGCTGTAGAGACTGGAATGGTGGCATATGTTCTTATCATTTCGACCAGTGTTGGAAAGATGTCCTGTCCACTGTTGTCTCTGAGAGTTGTTAGCATCCCCTTAAGCGTGAGTGTGTTTGGGAAAAAAGCATGGTAAACTCTGAGCTCTGTTTTCAGCTTTTCTTCTTTCTCCTCCATAGAATTCACACAAAGGTGAATGGCTTCAACAGAGTCAGGACCAATGGCATCTTCACCTACCCAGTTGCTGGCCTTTGTCAAATTGTGGAGTGCAGTGAGGATCTTGTTTGACTGTGTCTTCCCATCTCCCTTAAAACCTCCTATGTAGTTCCTGAGAGAGGACATCGAGGAATGGGTAGTACACCTCACTCTGTAATACCCTTTCACCGACTTGAAGGTGGCTCTCTGTGGCTGCTGTGGAACTTTGACTGAACTTGGCAGGCACCTTCTTCGGTCTTTTCTGTCCTGGGGGGACTGTGGGAGGCTGACTCAGCAGCCTTGCCTTCTCTGTGGCATTCTTGTATAGCTCTGAGAACTGGCCTTCTGTCCTCAGGTTGGACAGGGTGTCCATCGCTCCACCAACCACATTGTACGCCGTGGACAGGTCAATGCCCTGGTTCTGAAGAGCATCAGAGGCAAGAGCGGTCACGTCAAAAACAGGAGTGGCGATCTCAAGGCACAGAAAGAACTTCAAATCAATGGCTCTCAGGTACATTTCGCATCTCCAGCTGCAGTGTCTGGAGGCTCTTGGAGGGTTAGATCAGTGAGGACCTTCACTACCACATCCATCACTTTGTGGAGGGCCTTCAGGGCTCTCTCCCTGCATGCCCAGCGTGTGTCAGAGAGCTTCTGGAGTCTGATGATACGTTCTCCAGGGCGCAGATCTTCTTGGCCTTGTATAAAGGCTGTGTGTCTTTTTGTAGAGGCAGTGAAGAAGACATAGAGCTTCTCTACAAGGTTAAAGAATGTTATGAAGTGCAGGCTTGATTTTGCACATTCTACAAGGACGAGATTCAGTAAGTGCGCATAGCAATGGATGTATAGAGCCAACTCATTGTGTTGCAGGATTCTCATTTGCAGACCTTTGTACTGACCACTCATGTTTGCTGCGCGTCGTATCCTTGGCCAACGCATGTTTTCGATTTCAAAGGCCATTTTTTCTGTAACAACTCCAGAACTGTTTCTCCATCTCCTCACCTGTTGTTCTGGACACGTTACAGACCTGGAGAAGCGCTCTTGATATCCATTTCAAAGACATAACGAACAACAAGGATACCTGCTCACAGTGAGACACATCAGTCGTTTCATCTACAAGTATTGAGTAGATGTTTGCCTCTTCGATTTCTTTCCTATCTCTTCTAGTGTGTGTGGCCATGGCTTTTATGAGATCGTTTTGTGTTCTGTTTGAGAGTAACGATACATAACTCTTCTTCTTGCCAACTTTCTTCTCTTTGACACTATCTAAATGTAGCTTGAGTACACTATCATATTGGCTGAACATTTTCACAAGTTCAAGGAAGTTGCCCTGGTTTGAGCTTTCAGCAGACTCATCATCACCCCTGAGAGCCTTTCCTTGTCGTGCCGGATATGAAATGATGTCAATCAATCTGGTCAAAATTTCTCTGTTCCTTTGTATCTCTCGCTCTCTTATTGCTTTGCCTCGAACATCTGACACATCAAAAGCTGCTTGTAATGCATTTTTTTTGTATGTGTTCCATCGCATCATGCTTGTTAAGTGGGCCTCTGAGTTGGCATGCTCTTGTATTTTTTCAAGCCCTTTTCTCCAGTTGTTTAACCCAGCCACTCTCCAAGGTGACTTGCTGTACTTTTCTTCATTAAGAAAAAGCCGACAGCTGAAGCAGTACATAGTGTCCTTGTCTGGCGAATACTCCAACCAGGGCCTAGTATTATACCAGGTTCTTTGAAATGATCGTCCATCTGTGTTTTTGGGACATCTAAGTACAGGTTGACATGGTCCTCTATCAACACACATTTTAACATAGCTGGCATTACATTTGAGCTCAAAAGCCTGTTGGTGAGCAGGGTCTGTTGGGTACTTTTAAGAGTGCAATTTCGATAGGGCCTCTTCTTTCTGCATTACTTGTAGCTCCCTCAACTTCACCCTCATCTATGGCTTCTTCATATATCATCTGTTTTGCTTCCTGTGGCCTCCTCCCCAACATTTGAGGAGATATCTATGGGTTCTGTGTCAGGAGTCTCTTCTCTCTCAGGTGTTGCTTCTACACTCTCCTTCTCTCTCTCAGGTTCTATAACCTCCTCTCTCTCAAATTCTACAGCCTCCTCCTCTCTCTCTCGTTCTACAGCCTCCTCCTCTCTATCAGCAGGTGTTGGTTTGAGCCATGCATTCAGAGTACTGCTACCCTTAGCTGCTTCCTGGCGTTCCTTCTTCCTTTTCTGAATTCGTTCTTTTTTGGGCATTGTGCTGCAGGCATAGATTAACAATGTATTACATTGTCATTATTGTTATTGGTATTATTATTAATAATAATAATATTGTTATCATCACCATCATTATCATCATCATCGTATCCCCACTCTGCAACTTAATTTAAGTTGATACGTGATGTACATAGCCTACACAAGGGAACTTGTTTATAATATTTTTTATTTTCTGATTACTTACTGTTGTTAATATTATTACTACTGTTATTATTATCATTTATTATTAATATTATTAGTTATTGTAAACTCTGTCTTATTCTTGTTCTAATAATTTAATGTATTATATTTTCATGTTTTGTTCATGTTTATTTCCTGTTTTGTTTTGTGAAGCACTTTGAGCTGCAATCTGTATGAAAGGTGCTATATACATAAATATTTATTATTATTATTATTATTATCATCATTACTATTGCTGTTGTTATTATCAATATGCAATTAACCTACATTTTTGTGGTTGTAACTGCTCAATAAAGTAACTACTGTTATGGGCACCACAACAGTAAGCTGGCAAACAAAACGGTACAGTATCACTAGGCCTACTGCTTGGTCAGAGAGTGGGAGAGCTACAATAGCCTACTCTTCATTTGTGATAATGATGTACCTGCTTACCTTCATGACCTGTCACAGACAGTAGAGGGAGGGGGGCTGCAAGTGATGAGATCTAGCCTACAACAGAAGATTGGATAGTTAATTATATTAGGTCTACGGTTTAGCCTGTAGAGAAAGTCTGCACCCCTATAGTGTACTGCAGCATTCTGATCTCAATTGCCAACGAGAGAGAGAGAGAGAGAGAGAGAGAGAGAGAGAGAGACTTTTTGACTTTTCAAAGAAAACCTTATTTACAAAGCAGAACAATACAAAATAACAGAATAGAAAACAATGTTTAACAAAAAATGGTGGTTACCAATATTACTGTAAAAAGTAACAAAACTCTGTAAACTTTGTTTAACGAAGGTAATAACAACAATACATTATAGTATAAAGAAAGACAAAAACATTAAAAGATCAAACAAAACGAAATAACCAAAAGGGTAGAGTGGAAAAGGATGAGAAAAGGAAAGGAAGGATCCTCAAAGGGAGACTGCAAGCACCATGGTGTAAGCAGACTCCCTAAAATTCCCCGGGTGGGGAGCCACTGGCATTACTGGTGTGGGTCTAAACCACTCCAGCAGCTCCCAAAGAGAAAGAAAGGAAAAAAAGGAAAGAGGGTGGAACAGTGGTAGAGACCTTGCCTCCAATCAGAGAGAGATTGGAGTAGGCTGTCTTCCAAGGTGGGTCGAAGGGGAAAGGTGACCGAGAGGAGGGTCAGACAGAGAGAAGAGAGAGACTTAACAAATATAATCTTCATTTCAAACATTTTTAAAACCAAACATTTTAAAAAACATTACAGAAAATGACATTGTATAAATTGTGATAAAAATTAAAACTATGAAAGGCACATTCTGTAAAAAAATTCCAGTGAAGTAATATGTACAATAATTATTATATAGATGAAAAAGGATTTTGTTTAAAAAGAAAGCTGGTGTATTAAAAACAATGTTTGAGTAAAATGTACATGATCGAGGTATAAAAAAAAATACAAATGGTTTTAGATAAGAAATATTGAATAAAAGCAAATATGACTTTTTGTTTAAAATGTGGGAGATATAAAATGTTGGTTTGAAATAAAGGTACATTGAATAGATAAAAGGCGCAGTCAAAACAATAAGCAAAAGAAAGCTTTGTAATTTTTATTTATTTTTGGGAATTTTTGTTTGTTTAATACTAAACGTTAAAAAGCCACGACAACTCGCCATTAACAGTTTTAACTAAAGCATTTTGTAGACCATTTTGTTTCAAATTCGTTGAGATTGTCGTTAAGTTTAAAAATAAAATAAAAATAATATTTTGTTTTAAAAGGATTTACAAATTGGGAAGTTCTATAAAGATAATATATAACGTTCTTGCAGCTGACGATGAGATGATTTGCAATTCATGCTTGTTTGTCGCGTCTCCTGGCATGCGGGATCAAGGACCAGTAGATGTTGAAGTTGAGAGGAAAACCGGAAGGAGACGACTAATGAGGTGTGAAGAAGCGTTAGTGCTGGGCGGACGGACACAGGATAAACAGATGCCAGATCGTGCCCCTCTCGCACCATCCGCATGTTGGTAAAATGTTCTTGTTGAGGTGGGTGAAGTACTGGCAACGACGGTAGGACGTTGTGAAAAAGTTTGTGTACGTCGCCCTCCTTTTTGATGAGGGCAGTTCAGACTTTCCCTCCAGTTGATTTCGTTAGGTCGGTCCAGGAAGCCTACGTCATGCCAGTACGTTTGGGTATGTTCTGGGAGTTCATTGATGTGGCGGTTGATTTCCTGATATTGCTGCTTTGGATGGTGCGGAGATTCCGTTGATGTTGGTTGATAGCTTGATTTCGAGGGGCGGATCTGGCTTTAGGTCAACACTTTGGGGGGGGAAGACGATGAAACCATGATGACTGAAGACGTTGGGGAACAGACGGACGACGACGGAGCGAAGACGAGGGAGTTTGACGATGTAGAAGACGAGACGAGGTGGGCGTGGTCTACACTTAGATTGGATGATGTCGCTGGCGTCAGACCAACGCCCACTGAAGGATGAAGGAGAATGACAGACTTGTTTGATTCCACATGTGCCAGGAGGCGCGCAGAATCTGGGTCGTCGGCAGGGGAAGAAACTAAGATAGAACTGTTAACGGGGAGACTTAGACGTGACTTAATTATCGTGTGCTATAATGATTTGAGCTCCGGAGGTCCAAGCACGCAACACCTCGCTGTAAAAACTGGGAAGAGCCACGTGATTCAAGGTTTGTTTTAAAAGAATAACTGGAAATCGAATTTTAGGTTTTTTATGAAAGAAAATGAGTAAAAAAAAACGAGGGGTGTGGAGTGGTTATTTTTAAAAACTTTTGGATCGGTTAAATCCTGTATGTGAGGGTTGCGTGGAGGCAGTGTTTAAAACCCAAGCCCCTTGTCGGGTTTTTGAAACAAAGTCGTCTTCTTTAAGATAAGTTTTTGTGGGCCAGACAAAGTCGATTAACATCCGTTGGAGTTCATCAGGATGTGATCAGGGGAGAAAGAACAGCGAGGGCATGAAAAGTTTTAGAAGCAGCTAATTGGTTGCAGACGAGGACTCTGCCTTTTAAAAAGGAGGGACAGTGATAAATTTTTCCAAAAGAAGTTAATGTTTTTTAAGTTTTCGCTGCATTTTTTCCAATTAAATTTTCATAGCTAGAGGTGTTTCAGATGAACTCCAGGTGAACTCGAGCCCCTCGCTGTTCCCACAAGAAACCGAGGGGCCTATCGACCCGGCCCACAACCCCTGGGATTTTTGTATTTAAGCAAGCAGCAGGCGCGGCCGCCGAAGAGGTCGTAAGTCTCCTCGACCGCAGCAAAACCCGCATCAGAGGTGACAAACACAGACACGTCGTGCTACATGCCGATACCGAGCAATATTTCTCCGTACCAGTAAGTTTGTGCCAAGCCACTCTTGTTAATATTTAAACGAAGTTTTGTTCAAGAGTGGCTCTATGGCAATCAGTACAGCAGTCCTGAGCGGGCACCCCTGCCGTATCACCTTCTCAAAGAGAAGGGCACGCTCGAGGAGCCGCACACCCTGATCAGGCTCTCGGAACCACTGTACAGGAGCCGTAAATGACGGAGAAACAACTCCAAAGCCCAAAGCCCATGGCCCTCATTGTGTTAAGAAGATAGCCGTGGTCAACGTTGTCGAAAAGCTTTTTGATCAAGGTTGACCACGGTTTCAGGTACGGGGTCGTTAAGATCCGAGTACATTAAAATATCTCGGATCAAATTGATGACCGTCATAGATAGACCGCCCCGGTACAGTATGTTTGATCTTCGTTGACGACGCTGTGAATGCACTGTTTGAGCCTGCTGGCGAGCAAAACCAGCTATAAATTTTATAGTCGGTGTTAAGAAGGAGACCGGACGCCAATTGGCAATGTCTGAAAGGTCTCCTTCTTGGGAATTAAAGTACTGCGCGAGAAAAGGAGCGGGAAAGGGGAGCCGGAATTGAAAGAAAAATTGAGAACAGAAAAATCATTTTAGAATGGGCCAAAAGCATTGAAAATTCGGAGCTAAATCGAGGCCTGGGGTTTTTTTTTGCAAGTTGCTCGACAGCAAAGGTCAAGTTCCTCAAGAGACAGAGGGCAATCAAGGTCCTCCGCATCTTGGAGGCTCAAGCCTATTGTGGGGTCCCCTCGGTGATTAAACAAAAGCGCTCTCGTCAGTCGGTACTGACTATAAAGATTTTGCAAAAGGGTGGATGTGGGTTTTATTTCTGTTGGGTTTTCAGTGATGGTGCCAGAGGGAGTCGTATTTTAGAGATAGATTTGGAAAATTAGATTATTTTTTCAAGGTTAAAAAAGTAAGATGTGGATGAGTCAGTTTCATTTAGGTGTTTAAAGCGTGATCTGACGAGAGCGCCTTGAGCTTTATTTTTAAGGAAAAGATGTTCATTTTAAATATTCTTTTTGCTCCTGGAGTGACCTCTTTTTGGTTTGAGGCGTGAGATTCTGGCGCAGACTGTAATTTTTCAATATTTTTGGTTCAGTTCAGAAATAACCTCCGTCTTTCTTTTGCAATTTTTTGGCTGTATTTAAGGGGTATGGATTTTATGGGATCACTTGCCAAAGTCCCACTCCACGAAGAAAGGTTGGGAAAATTATTGTTTTGATGTTGCCAATTATTTGGGCCCCCAAGTTGGAGATTATTTCTTTTGTATGAATTGCTCGGAAAGAAGGGAGTTATTAAAATGCCAGTATGCGCTTACCCCTCTGGCCAGCAGAGGGGAGCTTAATTTGAAGGGAGATAGGGAATGGTCAAGAGAGAGTACAAGGTATGTTTTGGAAGAATGGACAGAGGATAAAATATTGTGTGGGCCATAAAAACGTGTCCCGATCGTGTCTGGCTCGGACGACGAGCCAGACTTGAGACTTCTGGACGAGGGGTTATTTCTGAACCATGAAAAATGTTTGCACATTCCGTGCTAAGGCTAAAGGCTGCATGAATGTCATCACGCAACGACGACAGTGCCACTCACCGTCGTCGCTGAGGGCACACCAACTCTGGGTCGATGCTCGATCGGCATGCGCAGACGGTCGATAACAGGGTCCTCTCCGATGTCGCGTTGAAGTCACCTCCGATGACGATGAGGTTGTCGTCAGCAAGCTGAGCAATGCTCGCGGAAGGACTAGAATAGAGTCTAAAGCAAAGTTTGTCATTCTGCGGGATTAAAAAATTGTAAAAAGATAGAAAAAAGGTGCTTCCTTGTCCTGATTTTTGTGGAAAGAATGTGTCGTTCGAAATAATTTTAGAAGTAACAGTAACTGTATTTGTATTTTTAACTAAGGTTGTTATTCCCGACCCACGTGGTGGGGCTTGGGGGCACACACTGGGGGTGTACGGCCAACATTTTTCCATACAGAGGCCGTGTGTGGAAGTTAAAAATGGGTTTTGAAGGAAGATATATCTGGACCAGAATTGCCACAAAAGATTTTCCATATTGTTTGATGGAAGCATTTTTCAAAGTGGCCGTACATCCTCCAGTGTTGAGAGTGGTGAGCAACGACAGCGTCATCGCAAGGAGTAGTGAAAATACAGCCTGAAAGGAATGCTTATTTCTGCAGAGACCTTACGAGTTTCACTAGTCTCTGCATGCATCTGCTTTTAAAGCAACTTTGGGTGGGGTTCTGAGGGGTTTCAATACTGTTTGGGCACCTTCCCGGCAGACGGTCGTTCGTAAATTTACGAGCAATCGGCAGAAGTTTTCTTTGCCTTGACAGAAGACAGGAAATGTGCCAAGCTCGCTGTGAGGAGAGCGGGCTCCTTTTCAGTGAGAACCTCTCCAGAGAACGGCTCGTCGCCGTCCGTCTGAGAGTCTTCCCACGTTGTCGAAAGTCGGTGTCGGGGTAGTTGGAGGTGAAGTGGACAGGTAGGTGTAGGGAGGGGTCTGGCTGGGTTAACTTTGGGAAGTGGGCGTTGGGGCGGGTTCGATGGGAGGGGGATGGTTTGCTACAGCGGGTGGGTTTCGGAGAGGATTTGACTGTGAGAACAGGGGTTTAGGGAGCGGTGGTGGGGAGGATTAGGAGCGGTGGTGGGAGGGATTTAGGAGCGGGTGGTGGGGGATGGGATTTGGGAGCGCAGGTGGCAGGTGGCGGAGAGATTTGGGGGAGGATTTGGGGTTTGAGTAGGAGGGAGGATTTGGGAATTGCAGGTGGTGGGAGGATTTAGGAGGATTTAGGAGGGCAATAGGTATGTATGGTGTTAGGGAGAGGAGACAGTGGGGTCAACGTGCATGGGTGAAGCAATGAACTTTCATTATTTTTTTGGGGGAGAGGGTGCTTTGAGGGGAATTAAGAGGGTGTTTATGGCAGGGGCAGGAGTTGAGGGGTAATTTTTACGTTTGGAAACAACATCTGAGAAAGACGGGGGCAGGTGTACGTGGAGTTCCCCAGATGTTGACGCAAGTTGAAGGAGTGGCGAAGGGATATGGGAAGGATATGGAGAGGCGAGGGGATGATGGAGGGAGAGGGAGATATGGGAGGAGAGGGGATATGGGAGGGAGAGGGGATATGGGAGGGGAGGGGATATGGGAGGGGGATTTGGGAGGTAGAGGGGATGTGGAGGGAGAAGGAACATGGGAGGTAGATGGTCTTGAGGTGCAGGAGAGGGTTGGGCTGGTGAGGGAGGGGTGGACAGTGGCGGTAGAAGGGGTGGGTAGGTTTATGTGGTTATGGGTTTGCAGGTTTGGCGGTGGGATTGTGCGTTTGTGCGTTTTAGCTTGGGGTGTTTAGGATCGGTTTTTATTTGCAAAGACTGGGGGTGGGTCAGAGAGGATTTGATATCGAGTCTGTTTTGTTAGGGGCCCTACTCTTCTCACAGAAGCGAGAAACTATACTGATCCAGTCCGCCACAATTAAAAATCATTTTACAGTAAATTCAGTGGTGATGTATGGTGGTTTCTCCCGAGGTGCTGAAAGGGATTTATGGCACTCAGGGTTGTAATGTTCTGTCTGGGCATAATCACATGAACCTGCCTTCGAAGAAAGAAAGGATGTGGGAATTTTCTTTTTTTACAGCCCCAGGGGTAGGGGCTTTACCTGAGAGACGACTTTGCAGAAAGGTGATGGCAGTTGCATTACGAGAACATAGTCAGGTATTTCTGAGTAAACGTTGCTAAGTAAGTGTTGGGCGTACATTAGGCTGGTTGACCAGGTGTAACAACTCTGGGTAGGAGCCTTGTAAGAAACCAGTTTGTTCAGACTGGGCTACACCTGCCGAGTCGAAGTAGACCGCAACCCCGGGCCATGGGAGATTCGTGATTCCGAGTTTTATGAAGCCAGTGTATCCGTCGTGGCGTCTTTTTGATGGATGTGACGGACTATCACACTGGCATCGGCTGTTGAACACAACCACTGTTCCTGTCGGGACGCAGCCCGACAGGAACAATGGGACTGCAGTGGGTAATTGGGGCCGGGTGCGAGTCATCCTGACCCAACCTTTTGTAAGCGAAAGTTTAATTTGGCAGCAGCTGCCCATGGTGGCCCAAACCAAAGGTCCTAAACTATATGAAAACGAAATGAAATTACCTTAAAAATACGAAATTGATGAAAAACCCGACAATGATGAGGGACCTATAGTAACCTATTAGTGTGGCAAACAAGCAAATAGTAAAAAACTATTACCATTAGTGTTCAAAATAAACGAAAAAAATAGAATCTCCGGAGCTCAAATACACACGTCCTATCGCTGAGAGAAAGAGAGAGAGAGAGAGAGAGAGACTTTTTGACTTTTCAATGAGATTCTTTATTTACAATTCAAAAAACAAAGTCAAATTTTACAACAAAAGAATAGTAAATTAATACAGAACATTTTGCAATTTGGAAAACATTGTACAGTTTTTTAAGTAAACAGAAAGACCAAATATTCGGTACTTTATAAACATGCTAATAGAAACAATAATATTTTCAGTGTACAGATACAATACATATTTTAAATACAAATGAATAAAGTAAATACACTTTAACCAATATAAGTATAAAGCTCCTCAGAAAAAGAGAAATACAAGAAAAGAAAGAAAGAAAAAGAAGGAAAAACGGGTTTCCAAAGTGCGGAGGTGCAGCAAACACGTTTTTTGGCGTGAGCCGAACCCATGGTTTTTCCCTGAGGGAGGGAAACCACTGGCGTTACTGGTGTGGGCCTTATATCCCACCCCAGTGGTTTCCAAGGAAAGAAAAGAAAGAAAGAGGAAATCGGAAAGGGAGGAGGAAATTTGAAAGTAATTCTACGGGTTCGTTAGCCAATTCAGATAAATAGCTTGTCATGTAATGATGATGAACAAAGTATTATTTATATTCCATTTTTAAGAAATTCATCATCATTATTGACAAGCTTAAAAGTAGTTGTATTCAAAAATAATTTTGTTTTTGATGCGATGTACGAAAATTAACAGGGTAACAGACGGCAAAATTAGATGTTCTATAAAGTGTGTAAATGACAAATTTGCAACTGACGATAAGGTGTAGTTTGACAGGCGCACCGCCTCCTCTATTGCGGCCCTTAGCACATGGGATCCAAGGCCCAGTAGAGGTCAAAGTTCAGAAGTAGGTCAGGAAAAAGCCGGTGAAGAAGACTGTGGAGAACAGTTGAGAAAGAGGGTTGAACAGGAGGGACACGTGATGAATAGATGGCAGAATCGTCCCTTGTCTCACACCATCCACCACATAAGAAGAGAGGAATTGGCCGGAGTTGAGATGATATAGAGCTTAGGTGACACGGTAGGATGTTGTGTAATGAGTTTATATTGTAGGTCCCCCCTTCTTTTTTGGAAGTTGGGGACTGTAGATGCTATTCCATTGTATGTTTGTGTTGCTGTCCAGGACTCCGTTTTGATGCCAGTGTGATGTTTCTGTGGAAGGATGCAGAGTTGGAGATTTGTGTTGATGACATTGTAGATCCCTTTTTGGATGGATTGCGGAGAGTGGTGTTGTCCAAGTTGTTGATGATGACGTTGAGGGGACGATCTGGTTTAGATGGAACATTTGTAGCGCAGAGACAGGTAGGTGAGAAACCCTCTCGTCGAATAGAGAGGAACAGTCTGATAGTATCTTTTGCATCAAAGGGCGGTTTTTTGAAAGTCGGAAAGAGGGAAAAATGTCCAGAAAGGGGGGGAAAAAGGGGGTTTCCCCCGGGGGGAAAACCCCCCCCCCCACCCCCCCCGGGGGGGATTCCCTTTTTTGAAATTTTTTTTTTGGGGGGGGGGGGCTTTGGGGGGGGGGTTTTTTTTTTTCCCCCCCAAAACCCCCCCTTTTTTAAAAAAAAAAAATTTTCCTTTTTAAATTAAAAAGGGGTTTTTTTAAAAATTTGGGGGGGAAAAAAAAAAAAAAAAAAAAAAAGGAAAAACCCAAAAAGGGGGGGTTTTTAAAAAAACCCCCTTTTTTTTGGTTTTTTTTTTTGGGGGGGCCCTTTTTTCCCCCCCCCCCTTTTTTTAGGGGCCCCCGGGGGGGGGAAAGGGGGGGGGGCCCCCCCTTTTAAAAAAGGGGTTTCCCTTTTAAAAAAAAGGGAAGGGAAAATTTTTTTAAAACCGGTTTTTTTTTTTGGGTTTTTGGTAATTTGGGGGGAAAAATTTTTTAGGGAAAAAAACCCCCCCCCGGAAAAAGGCCCCCCCCCCCCCGGTTTCCCCCCAAAGGGGGGCCCCCGGGGGGAAAAAAAGGGGGGGGTTTTTTCCCCAAAAAAAAAAAAACCCCATTGCAACCCGAAAGGGGGGAAAAAGGGGGGGAAAATTTGTTGCCCCCCCTTGGGAAAAAAAAAAAAGTCCCGGGGGGGGCCCCCGGGGCCCTTTAAAGGGGGGGGGCCCCCGGGGGGAAAAAATTTTTCCCCCCGGGGGTTTTCGGGGTTTTTTTTGGGGCGGGAAAAGGTCTCCAAGGCCCCCCTCCCGGGGGGGGGGGGTTTTTTTTTTTGGGGGGAAAAATTTTTTTTTCCCTTTTTTGGGTTTTTTTTTTTGGGGGGGGGGGTTTTTTTCCCCCCCCCCTTTTTTTACCTTTTTCCCCAAATTTTTAAAAAATTTTTTTTTAAAAATTTTTTTTTATTGGGGGAAAAAAAAAATTTTAAAAAAAAACCCCCCCCCCAAAAAAAATTTAAAAAAAAAAAAAATTTTTTTTGGAAACCAAAAATTTTATTTAAATTTTTAAAACCCCCCATTTTTTCCCCCCAAAAAAGGGGGTTCCCTTTTTTAACCCAAAAAAAAAAACCCCCCCCTTTTTAAAAAAGGGGTTTTTTTAAATTTTTTTTTTTTTTTTTTTAAAAAAAAAGGGGGGGTTTTTTTTTAAAATTTTTTAAAAAAAAAGGGGGGGGCCCCCAAAAAAATTTGGGGGGGAAATTTTTTTTAAAAAAAAATTTTTTTTTTTTTTTTTTTTTTGTTTTTTAAAAGGGTTTTTTTAAAAAAAATTTTTTTAAAAATTTTTTTTTTTAAAAAGAACCCCCGGGGGGGGGTTTTTAAAATTTCCCTTTTTTTTTTAAAAAACCCCCTTTTTTAAAAAATTTTTTTAAAAAAAAAGGGGGGGGGGCCGGGGGCCCCCCAAAAAAGGGGGGGTTTTAAAAAAAAAATTTTTTTTTTTTTGGGGGGGGAAAAAAACCCCTTTTTTAAAAAAGAGGGTTTTTTTAAAAAAACCCGGGAAAAAAAAATTTTTTTTTGGGGGGGGGAAAAAAAAAAGGGGGGGGGAAAAAAACCCCCCTTTTTCCCAAAAATTGGAAAACCCAAAAAACCCCCCCTTTTGGGGAAAAAAAAAGAAAAAAAAAATTTTTTGGGGGGGTTAAAAAAATTTTTTGGGGAAAAAACCGGGGGGTTTTTTTTTTAAAAAAAGGGGGAAAAAAAAATTTTTAATTTTTTTTAAAAAAAAAATTTTAAAAAAATTTTTTAAAGGGGGGGGGAAAAAAAACCCCCAAAAAAAAAGGGGGGGTTTTTTTTCCCTTTTGGAAAAAGGTTTAAAAAAAAAATATTAAAAAAAATTTTTTTAAAAAATTTTTTTTAAAAAAATTTTTTAAAAAAAAAAAAAGGGGGGGAAAAAAAAACCTTTTAAAAAAAAAGGGGGAAAAAAAAAACTTAAAAAAGGAAACCCTTTTAAAAAAAGGGGTTTTTGGGGGGCCAAAATTTTAATTTTTTCCCCCTTAAATTAAAAAAACCCCCCAAAAAAATTTTTTTAAATTTTTTTAACCTTTTAATTTTTTTGGGGGGTTTGGGGGGGAAAAGGTTTTTTTTTTAAAAAAAGGGTTTTTTTTTTTTTTTTTTAGAGGCCGGGGGGGTGGGGAAAAAAATTTTTTTTTTGGGGGGGAAAGGGGCTTAAGCCCCTTTTTTTTTTAAAAAATTTTTTTTGGGGGGGGTTTTGGGGGGGGGAAAAAAAATTTTTTGGGGGTTTTTAAAAAATTTTTCCCCCCAACCCCAAAAATTTGGGGGGGGGTTTTTGGGGGGGGGGGGGGTTTTGGGGGGGGTTTGGGGGGGGTTTTGGGGGGGGGAAAAAAAAAAAGGGGGGGGGGCCAAGGGGCCCCCCGGGGGGGGGGAAAGGGGGGGGGGGGTTTGGGGGGAAAGGGGCCCCCCTTTGGGGGGGGGGGGGGGTGGGGCGCGCGGGGTTTGGGGGGGCCCCCCCTTAACCCCCCCCCGGGGGGGGGGGCCCCCCGGGGGGGCCCCCCCGGGGGGGGGGCCCCGGGGCCGGGGGGGCCCCCCGGGGGGGGGCCCCGGGCCCCCCCCCCCCCCGGGCCCCCCCTTTTTTTCTTTTTTTGGGGGGGGGGGGGGGGGGGGGGAAAAAAAATTTTTTTTTTGGGGGGTTTTTTTTTTTCCCCCCGGGCCCTTTTTTTTAAAAAAAGGGGGGGGGGGGGGGCCCCCCTTTTTGGGGGGGGAAAAAAAAAAGGGTTTTTTTTTAGGGGGAAATTTTTTTGGGGGGGGGCCCCGGGGGCCAAGGGCCACTCAAAAAGGGCCCCCCCCGGGGGGCCCAAAAAAAAAAATTTTTTGGGGGGGGGGTTTTTTTTTTAAAATTTTTTTGCCCCAAAAAAAATTTTTTTGGAAAATTTTTTAAAAAAAAATTTTTTTCGGGGGTTTTTTTTTTTTTTTGGGGGTTTTTTAAAAAAATTTTTAAAAAGGTTTTTTTTGGGAAAAAAAATTTTTAAAAATTTTTTTTTTTTTTTTTTTAAAAATTTTTTTTTTGGAAATTTTTTTTAAAAACCTTTTCTTTTTTTTGGAAAAGGTGAAAAAGGGTTTGGGGGGAAGGGAAAAAAATAAAAATTTTTTTTTTAAATTTTATTAAAAAAAAAAATTTTCCCCCTTTTTTTCCGGGAATTTTAAAAAATTTTTCCCCAAAAAAAAAAAAAAGGGGGGGGAAATTTTTAAAAAGGGCCCCAAAAAAAAAATTTTTTTTTAAACCCGAAAATTTTTAAAAACAAAATTTTTAAAAAAAAAAAAAATTTTAAAAAAAAAAATTTTTTCCGGAAAACCCCCCCCGGGGGAAAAAAAGGGGGAAAAAAAAAGGGGGGGAAAAATTTTTTTTTTTTTGGGAAAAAAAATTAATTAAAAAAAAAAAATTTAAAAAAAAATTAAAAAAAAAAAAAAAATTTTTGGTTTTTTGGGTTTTTTTGGGGAAAAAGGGCCCCTTTGGTTTTTTTTTAAAGGGGGGGAAAAGAAAAACCCCCTTTAATTTTAAAAAAAAATTTTGGGAAAGGGAAAAAAAGGGGGGAGGGGAAAAAAAAAAAATTTTTTAAAAAAAAGAAATTTTTGAATTGGGGGGGAAAAAAAAATTTTTTTCCCCCAAAAATTTTTTTTTAAAAAAAAAAAAAAAAAAGGGGAAAAAAATTTTTTTTTAAAAAAAAAAAAAAAAAAAAAAATTTTTTTTTTAAAAAAAATTTTTTTTTTTTTTTTTTTTTAAAAAATTTTTTTTGAAAAAAAAATTTTTAAGGGAAAAATTTTTAAAAATTTTTAAAATTTTTTTTTTAAAAAACCCCCGGGGGAAAAATTTGGGGAAAAAAAATTTTTTTTTTTTTTTTGGGGGTTTTTTAAATTTTTGGGGAAAAAAAAAAAGGGGGGGGGTTGGGGAAATTTGGGGTTTTTAAAAGGGGGCCCAAAAAATTTTTTGGTTGGGGGGGGAAAAGGGGGGGGGAAAAAATTTTGGGTTTCCCCCAAAAAAAAAGGGGAAAATTTAAATTTGGGGGTTTTTGGGGGGGGAAAGGGGGGGTTTTTTTTTTTTCCCCCCTTTTTTTTTTTTTGGGGGGGGGGAAAACCTTTTTTTTTTTTTTTGGGGGGAAAAAAAAAATTTTTAAAAAAAAAGGGGGGGGGGGGGGGGGGGGGGTTTTTTGGGAATTTTTTTAAGGGGGGTTTAATTTTGGGGGTTGGTGGTTTCCCCCCGGGGGGGGGGGGGTTTAAAGGGGTTTTTTTTTGGGGGGAAAAAATGGGGAACCGGGCCCCCCGGGGTTTAAAAAGGGAAAGGGGGGGGGTTTTTTTTTAAAAATTTAAAAAAAATTATTTTTTAAAAAATTTAAAACCCCCAAATTTTTTCCCAAAAAAAAAAGGGGGGTTTTTTTTAAAAAATTTTAAAGTTTTTTTGGGGGGGGGAAAGGGGGGGGCCCCCCCGGGGGTTTTTTTTAAAATTTTTTTTTTTGGAAAAAAAAAGGGGGGGGGAAAAAAAAGGGGGGGGAAAAAAAAAAAAAAAATTTTTCTTTAAAAAAAAAAATTTTTTTTAAAAAAAAAAAGGGAAATTTTTAAAAAAAATTTTTGGGGCCCCCAAAATTTTAAGGGGGGTTTGGGGGGTTTTTTTTTGGGGGGGAAAGGGGTTTTTTTTTTTTGGGGGTTTTTTTTTTTAAAAAAGGGAAACCCGGAGTTCCCAAAAAAAAGGGGGGGGGGGTTTTCCCCGGGGTTGGTTTGGGGGCCCCGGTTTTTTTTTTTAAAAGGGGAAAAAGGGGGGGGGAATTTTTTTTTTTTTTTTTTTTGGGGGGGGGGGGGGGGAAAAATTTTTTGGGGGGTTTTTTTCCGGGTTTTGGGGGGGGGGTTTTTTGGGGGGGGGGGGGGGGGGGGGGGTTTTTAAGGGGGGGGGGGGGGGGAAAGGGGGGTTTTTTTGGGGGGGGAAAAAGGGGGGGAAAACCGGAAAGGGGGGGGTTGGGGGAAAAATTTTTCCCGGGGGGGGTTTTTTTGGGGGGTTTTTTTGGGGGGGGGGAAAAACCCGGGGGGGGGGGGGAACCTTTAAAAGGGGGGGAAAAAAATTTTGGCCCCAAGGGTTTTTTTGGGGGGGTTTGGGGGGTTTTTTTTTGGGGGGGGGGGGGGGGGGGGTTTTTGGGGGGGGGGGGGGGGGTTTTTTTGGGGGGGGGGGTTTGGGTTTGGGGGGGTTTTGGGGGGTTTTTTTTCCCGGAAGGGTTTTTTTTTTTGGGGGGAAAATTTTTAAAATTTGGGGCCCGGGGTTTTTTTTTTTGGGGTTTTTGGGGGGGGGGTTTGGGGGGGAAACCCCCAAAAAAAAAACCCCGGGGGGGGGGGAAAAATTAAAAAAGGGGGAAAAATTTTTTTTTTTTCCCCCCAAAAAAAAAGGAAAATTGAGGGGTTTGGGGTTTTTTGGCCCCCCGGGGGGGGCCCCGGGGCAGTGGGGCCCTTTTTTCCCCCCCCCCCGGGGGCCCAATTTTTTGGGGGAAACCCCCCGGGGGGGGTTTTTTTTTTTTTAAAAAAAAAGGGGGGGGGGTTTTTTGGTTTTTTGGGGGGGGGGAAAAAAAAAAAAATTTGGGGGGGTTGGGTTTTAAAAGGGGTTTTTTTAAAAAGGGGTTTAAAACCAAACCCGGGGGGCCCCCCGCCCCCCAAAAAAAAGGGGGGGAAAACTTTTTTTGGGGGTTTTTTTGGGGGGGTTTTTGGGGGGGGTTTAAAACCCCCAAAAAATTTTTTTGGGGGGGTTTTTTTTTTTTAAAAAATTTTTTTTTTGGGGGGTTTAAAACCCCCGGGGAAAAAGGGGTTTTTTTTGGGAAAAAAAAATTTTTAAAAAACAAAAGGTTTAAAAAAAAGGGGGTTTTTTCCCCCTTTTTTTAAAAAGGAAAAATTTTTTTGGAAAGGGGAAAATTTTTTAAAAAAAAAAAAAAGGGGGAAAAAAAGGGGGCCCCAAAACCCCCCCAAAAAAAATTTTTTTTAAAAAAAAAAACCCCCTTTTTTTCCCCCCAAAAAGGGGTTTTTTTTTTTTAGGGAGGTTTGGGCCCTTGGGCCCCCCCCCCTTAAAGGGGTTTCCTTTTTTTTTTTTTCCCCTTTTTTTAAAAAAATTTTCCCAAAAAATTATTTTTCCAATTTTTTTTAAAAAAAAATTTTTAAAAAAAAAATTTAATTTTTAAAAATTTTTTTGGGGGGGTTTTGGGTTTAAAAAAAAATTAAATTTTTTATTTTTTAAAAATTTTTTTTTTTTGGGGGGGGGGGGAAAAAAAAAAAAAAAAGGGGGTTTTTTTTTTTTTTTTTAAAAAATTTTTTCCCCCCCCGGGAAATTTTTTTTCCCCCCCCCTTTTTTTTAAAAACCCCCCCAAAAAAAAAAAAAAAATTTTTTAAAAAAAAAAAAAATTTTAAAAAAACGGGGTTTTTTGGGGTTTTTTAATTTTTTTTGGGGGGCGGGTTTTGGGGGGGGGGGGCCCCCCCCCAAAAAATTTTTTTTAAAAAATTTTTTTTTGGGGGAAAATTTTTCAATTGGGGGAAAAAAACCTTTTGGGGGAAACCCGGGGAAACCCCCAATTTTTTCCCCCAGGGTTTTGGGGAAAAAAAACTGGGGAAAATTAAAAATTTTTTTAAAAATTTTGGTTTGGGGGGTTGGGGGGGGTTTTTTAAAAAAAGGGGGGGGTTTTTTTGGGGGTCTTTTTTTTTGGGGGGGGGGGGGCAAGGGTTTAAGGGGGTTTTGGGGGGGGGGGGGGAAAAAATTTTGGGGGCCCAAAATTTAAAAAAATTTTAAAAGGGGGGAAAAAATTTTTTTTTTTTTTCACTTTTTATTTTTGGGGGGGTGTTTTTTTTTGGGGGTTTTAAAAGGGGGGGGTTGGGGGGGCCGGGGGGGGGGGGGGCCCGGAAAAAAAGGGGGGGGGGAAAAAAAGGGGGGAAAAAATTTTTTTAAGGGGGGGGGGGTTTTTGGGGGGGGGGGGTTTTTTTTTAAAAATAATGCCATGACGTCTATTCCTGGATCCGCCCTCAATGAAACCCATTTTTAACCCTTTTGGGCATACCCTGGGTATTATGATAACTGAATCAGACCTTACAATTTGTACGGAATTAAGGAAAATTTAAAAATATTCGACACCCATACACACATTTAATGGAAAAAAGTTTTAGAATTTCATTGCACCCAACTCAGTTAACCATGTGATAATCACCTTGCACAGGCGCGGATCCGGGGGTGGGGGTGTTGACCCCACTCTACCAAAAAAATGTTTAAAAAAATATAGTAATATCAATAAAAAAAGATGACATTCCGCAGGGTTATTATTTGCTATGGTGAGCATTATACTACGTGTTTGGTGCATCAGTAACAATGTGCTGCTTACCGGTACCTATATGTTCGCCTGTCCGCAACAATCGGACATAACAAAATCTGACGGGCTACCCCCCTCAAAATTCCTTCTACCCACCCCACAAAATTCCTGGATCCGCCCCTGGGTAGGGCAATGTCTCATTTCTAGTTCTCGCAAGCGCACTATCAGAAAGCCGTACGTCCGTACGCACACCGTCGCCATCTTTCTTCATCACTGTACTCGACACGTACAATCGTGCATGGTCGATTCATTTCTGCTACGAAGAACAGTCAACGGCTAAATCAAACCACCCTTTTCTCAGTCTTCTGCCAATCATCATTTAAGGAAAGTATACAGATGGAGAACTATTTGGCATAAATACGATCTGTTATTTTGTTTTTTCCCAATCGTTTTTTTGCATTTTATTCATTTTTTTGTTGCTTATAAAACCTTCGAAATCCACTAAATCACTGCAGAACTTCAGGCCTCTGCCGAAGATAAGCGATGAGTGTAATGTCAGAAAGATGCTGGTAAGCTTATTATTCATATTTCGATTTCATTCTGTACAAACTACGTTGATAAAATCAGGGATAAATTGGTGTTTAACAAGACACTTGACCTAAAACTCAGTTTCAACTTTTGATCAACAAACCCCATGATAACATCATCAAAAAGCTTTCAGTTTTGGAAAATTTAAAAGTACCTCGACGTTAATGTGAAGTTTGTATTATTCAAGAAAGTCTAAACTGAGCAAATTTTGCTTGTGAAAAAAATTTTCCCCTTTTGCCGGGTTTGCTAGCTAGGATGATCCTATCCCTTATGTTTCCATAAAGAGCTAGGATAAAGAATGTACAAAAAACGTAGATGCATGTTTACGTGCATGTTTTTCGAAGAAATAACACATTGCACGTAAATACCTTAAATCTATAAATCTACTATGAATCTATACTGTATTTTATTGTTGCCTTTGATCATAAAAAATATTGCAACTTACACTGTTTTGACAATCTTCCTTGTTTTGATCTTCTCTGCGGTTCGATTCTGTCCGCACGATGTGATAAAAGCGTAACCCACTGTTCATCCGTTTCGGTCATGGTGCAATTACCGGGCCGAGCAGGGGCCGTATATTGGGCTGGCTCTGGAGCGGAGCGGCAAACAGCGCCCCCACCGACTCGGGGTGTTAAATGCGTGTTGAAAACTGTGATACAAACCCCCGGGTGTTTCAGTTTTTTTTCAATATGTTCAATTGAAGAAATGCGCTGTTGCATTATCCCCCGCTTCTTTCAAAAATTGTGAAAAACTCTGATAATTGTACATGACAAAACAAAGGACCATATGTGGAAAAACAATGATAATGGTTCAATAAATCTAAATTCCATCATTCTGCCATTGAACATATTGAATAAAACTGAAACACCGTTTTGAGTTTATATTCTATTTTCAAACATTTCCTTGTCGTCGGCCGCCCCTATGCGCCCGCTCCATCACAACCTTATCGTCTGCTCGCGCCGATTGGGGACTGACCGTAAAGGTAAAAGTAGGTTACGCCTGTTTCTTTTGGGCTGAACCCAAAAAAAAAACAAGGGGTG
>CM055816.1:89751096-89782816 GCA_029582265.1 Zoroaster sp. YZ-2022
GATGACATTGAGGCTGTTTTTTCTATCCTAGCAGCCTCCGGCAGCTTAAAGCATGTTGAACTTAATAACAACAATTTCCATGGGTTACAGTCTGTCCAGATAACTCCTGTACCGTCTTTGGAGGAATTGATTCTAGAAGAGTGCAGTCTGATGAGTGATGATATTGATGCAGTTTTCTCTTTAATAGCATCCGCAGGCAAAATAAAGAAGGTTTGTCTGAGTAAAAACAATTTCCATGGATTACAACCGGTTCAGATAACTCATGTTCCTTCTTTGGATAAATTGTTACTAGAGGAGTGTGGTTTGTCTACTGATGAAATTGAGGTAATTATCCGTCAATCACTGAAGCATGTTTCTGTAATAACGTGAAGTTTTTTTTCTGAGGTGAATAGAATGGTTTACATGGTTCAAAACATTCCTTAATCACCCATACATGTACGTCCGCATGAAGATTGGATATTAAATAATGGATATTGAATATGGTTGATTACGGATATTAAGGTATGTTTCATTGTATATCATCAGTATGTTAATACTATGTTTCATTGTATATCATCGGTAGGCAATGTAGATGTATTGCAAATTTTATACACAACGATAAATTCTGTGAAAAAGAGTTCTTTTTTAAATCTGTTTTTATTTATAAAGTAGTAGTTAATGGCCTTTCACTTCGAACCTAGCAGGTTGTTTCTGAAAATGGACGGTATACAGAAATACACACAAATGTAACACATGATTGGCCATAAGTTAGTCAGGTGTGAAAAGAACACAAAAGAAGCGGGTACAAGAAGCGGAGTAATGTACTGGGTCTGGGACCAGACAAAGGAGAAAGCGTCTAGAATTTGTTATTGTTTTTTATTTAACTTTTTCTATTAGTTTTACTGCAAGAATTTTGTTTACAAACTCGCGATTGTTGTCTGCATGAGGTGAAAGATGTAGGCCTATATCGCATGTGTTCATCGAAACATTAATTAAATCTTTTTAGAAAGGAAAATAAATATTTCGTAATGAGATATATCACAAAATAGTTGGTTTAATAGAAATTATGTGCTAAAATGAATGGTTTACTGTAAAACCGTGCCTCTCATCATTATTTTGAGAAATGCATCATTTTAAAGCATTTGTTGTCCTTTCCTCAAGTATATCAGACTTCCGATGAAAAATGTAAGATAGACAGACAGACAGACAGACAGACAGATAGATAGATTTATTTCAAAATGTTGATATAACATATGTTATATCACTTGTTTATCCTAATTGGACGCGAATTATTTTTTAAAGGTAATACTATATTAAGTCATAGATGACCAAACGGTCCAATTATAAATTTGAAAACTTAATCGGTGTAGGCCTAGGCCTAAATCTAATAATAGTACCAATCTTGCCAAGAAATAATTTTGTCTGAGGTTCTGCCACTTTTAAGAACATTGCAATAATTTCTAGTTCGAAGTTAGGAAAGAGAACTTTAAAATAAATAACAAATTTAAATGCATTTTTACTATTTTCTCATGAAACGACACAGTGATACAACTTGAACTATCACAGTTTTGTTTATATCTTGATTCCTATAAAGTATGGATGCATTTACATCCATTTCTCTGTGTTACTGAATTTCGTATCATACAATAATATACTTGTGCATATACATTAATATCCGTGAGTGTTACTGAAATACCGGTATATAACAAGTCATATTGAGGCCATTCATTCTGTAACATTTATTTCGATGCTGTCATTCATTACAATATGCACAATCATGTAGAAATTAATACATACATTACATTAGTAATACATTAATAAATTAATTGATATATATTATGTACACAGTGATTTAATAGTAAGCAACAAATTAATGACAACACTTTTAGGAATAAGGTTAAGCGAAACGCTTTTGTGCCCTAACCTAGGGACAAACAAACAATAACCAAGGTACCGTAACATGGACAGAGGACAAATAAATCAGACAAGACAAGACAAGTGAGAGACAAGGCCAGATAAATAGTTTACAAATTACACCTTCATTTTTGGAGTCTAGGAACTGAGCTCTTATGTTTTTCACAAAGACAGATAGAGAGGGTAATGATTTAAGAGAATCGTCTAAACTATTCCAGTATGAAATGCCTCGATGAACAACACTACTTTTAGACATTGACGTTCTGTTGAATTGGACGAAAAAATTTCCCTTAGCGCTACTTCGAGTATTATATGCATGAATGTTCGATGTTAAAGTAAAACAGGAATTCAAATAAGGAGGGAGTAAGTTATGGATACATTTATACATGAATTTTCCCAGATTAAGGTGGTACAAGTCACTACATTGTAATAGATTTAAATTAGCAAATAATGGAGCAGAATGATCACGGTAACCGGCATTCGAAATACACGAATTGCTCGTTTTTGTAAAATAAGTAATTTGTTACATTTAGATGTAAAACTGCCCCAAGTCAAGATTGAGCAATTTAAATATGGTAAAACGAGTGAATTATACAATGTTAATAAAATCCTATTCGGGAGGTAATATTTTAAACGATTAATTATGCCAATATTCTTTGATATTTTGGTTGCTAATTCATCAATATGATTTTTCAAGTAAGGTTTTCATCAATGGTTACACCCAGGAATTTAGTTATTTTAACCTGACTTAGCCTTTCATTATTCAAAAATCAAAGGAACAGATTGTGTGTACTTGAATTGGTTGGCACAAAAAATCATATAGTTTGATTTGAGGACATTAATACATAATTTGTTTGCTAACAGCCATGTACTGAGCTTTCTTAGTTCCATATTGAGGTTATGAATAGCTTCATCCATATTATTGTGAGTATACAACAAACTTGTATCATCAGCAAATAAACAAAATGTTATGGTGTCTGAGGTATTACATATATCATTAATATAAAGAATGAATAGTAGAGATCCCAGCACGGAACCCTGGGTACCCACAAGTAATGACACGTCTGGTAGAATTTACAGAGTGAAATGATACATACTGCTTTCTGTTACACAGATAACTTCAGTAGGTCCAGGGCTGTTCCTCACACACCGTAATGTTCTAATTTACTGAATAGAATGTCATGCTTTACAGTATCAAAAGCTTTTGATAAGTCCAAAAAGATGCCTATGGAGAAATTATTATGATCAATCGCCTTACATAATTTACTAATAACATACGATGTCGCAATTCAGTTGAGCGATTATGTCTAAATCCAAATTGTGACTCAAAATAATATTATGCTCATCAATAAAAGATATTGAATCTTTTTATAAATAAGTTTTCAAATAATTTTGAAAGTGTAGATTAGACTGATATGGGTCTATAATTAGTAAATTCACGCTTACAACCTTTTTATATATCGGTGTTACCTGGGCTATTTTTAGACTATCGGAAATACTCCAGCTGTCAAACACTTATTAAAGATGTCAGCCAACAATTAATAAATGTAGAATTTGGTGATTTGAATTACAAACACGCGATGTTTGGGTTTGAGGAAGTGTTTTTTAATCGGTGATCCTTATTGTAGAAGAAGTACAGTAATATTCTAAAGTCATAAATATGTTTTCACAAATCAGGTCAGTACTACTACATATAAAAATATTACATCTATCATATGTTACTTTAATGTTACTATAAGATTCATAGATTAAAATCATATTAGGCTAGTTCGTTATGTTCCTCTTGTAATTTCTTATTTCTCATTAATGTATGCATTGACACATTTCATACACAGGAACCATAAAGACATTTTCTTTAATATTGACTGCATACTCAGAAATAAGGTCTGGGAATATATTTGTTCATCTCAACTTCCGATTTGAACCGGAAGATAAGGTCAAAATGGGGTTGTGTTAATGTAAGTTTCGTTTGATTTTCTACATAATATTATTTTATATGACCTATTGATTGTGAGAATATCTTATGTAGTTCAGGAAATATGAATGTTAGAAATAATAAAGGTTGTATTAAATTTAATCTGACATCTTTTGACGTCAACATTACGTAATTGGTAATTTATGATAAATATTTTAAGAATTGAGTATATGCTTAATGTTATATAATTTTGAGCATGCAACCTGTGTTATAAAGGTGTGAGTGGACTGTATAATTCAGAGTTTATTTAGAAATAAAGAGTTTATTTAGAAAAATGCAATTATTTAGAAAAATGAATTGTATTGGTAGAGGATCCTCTGACCTGTAATGATAATGATATGATGTAATGTATATCTAATATAGTATACACATTAGCATTGGCTTGTATTGTAAAATAATTTTGCAAAGTTTTATAAGTTGTTGCTATTATTGAACCTAAAGCAGGTTCGTACTTGACTATAGCGCAAATGCATAGTACTCAAAATGTGAAATTAAACATTTAAAATTCATAATTGTGAAAACAATGTAATAATGAGTTGTTTAAATGAATTACCAAATATATCATTTTATAATATATTGTTAATTAGATTTAATGAACATCACAAAGTACTTCAAATTTATACACAATATTATTAGAAACGTAAGGATACAAAATAAAGGATACAATCGTGTGCAGATGTTAACTTGCATGTATTATGTAAATAAAATAAATAGAAAAAAAACAACACAGAATGCAGCATAGTGAAGTGGTTGTATTTACCTATGATATCTGGGTTTTGTTATAAATAACTGTCATTGAAAGGGATGATATGCGCTAGGTAGACGTTTGGAAGACTTAAAGTGAATATTATCCAAGTCCATTCAGTGGTTTTCAACAAAAATAAGAAAAACGTTTTAAATATAGCGTCAATTTTAAAGGAAACATTTCTCAAAGAGTGACATGTTTCATACTTATTCATTATTCATAACTTTTAACTATGGATACACTATCCTATTGACAATAGACCGTGCAAGTCAATCTAGTCATATTCCCACATTTGAATTGGATCCATTTGTTTGCGATTTTTGGTGGGGGGGGGGGGCATTACAACTTACACTGTCGGCAAGAGATCAAAAGATAATTATCTACTACTAGCCCAGTGACTGAACAGATGGTTCCACTTATCACTGGACGAGTTCGAAGTGTATTCAATTCCCCATGCATCCAACATGCATAGATGTTGTACACAGAGCATGCTGTCAAAATGTGTGCACAAACCATACTGACAGAATTTTTCGATGCCCCTCCCGACAACGTCACTGACTCCTGTTGAATGAAACCCCCTGTATGATGTGTGTTATGGTCCAGCTTGAGATATCATTGACTTATAAGTGGGTGGTGTTTATTATTTGTTTAGGGGAACGAAAATACTGACTTGTGGATGAGAATTCATCCATCGTACCTCGTAGAACGGGTCAAACTACAGTTACAAGGCTCAGACTGTCATAGCAGATGTTTTGCCTACAATTTTTGACTTTCCAGTACCTATAGAAGGTGGATTAGGTGTTCGGCATGTGCAGAAACACCTATTGTTTTGTTCGGTTTTTAGGTGTTCGGGTATGTACCCGAAACACCTATTGTTTTTGTTCGGTTTTTTTTTTTTTTTACTTCTTCTTCTTCTTCTCCCCCATCTTGTCCGCAAACAAAAACATACTTGCAAACTTCACATGAACTTGAAACTTGGCATGTACTTAGAACTTAACAAGTAGATGAGACTCCAATTGTGAGTGACCCCGATTTGACCTTATTTCCTGTCCAAACCGGAAGTCAATCTTTAATATTTAAAAAAATCATATCTCAACAACTACAACAGGTAAATGGAAATTTTGTGCACTATTGTATAGATTGTTAATTGTAGAATATTATTTAAAATATCATGACCCCTATTTGACCTTACTTCCTGTCCAAACCGGAAGTCAAAGTTTAACATTAAAAAAATCATATCTCAACAACCACAAGAGGTAAATTCATAATTTTTGTACCATTGTACAGATCGTTAATTGTCAAAAATATTTACAAAAGGTGACCCCAATTTGACCTTACTTCCTCTCCAAACCGGAAGTCAAAGTTTAATATTTAAAAAATAATATCTCAACAACCACAAGAGGTAAATTCACAATTTTGTACCATTATACAGATTGTTAATTGTCGAAAAAATATTTACACAAAGGTGACCCTAATTTGACCTTACTTCCTGTCCAAACGGAAGTCAAAGTTTAACATTTAAAAAGTCATATCTCAACAACCACAAGAGGTAAATTCACAATTTTTGTACCATTATACAGATCGTTAATTGTCAAAAAATATTTATACCCCAATTTGACCTTACTTCCTGTCCAAACCGGAAGTCAAAGTTTAATATTAAAATAATTTCTAAATTCAGTATTGTATTGTATTCAAATAAACTTCTCGCGAGAACTTCAACAGACGTTAACATTTGACTTCTCCAACACTTCGAATTGATGACGTACATGTAACCATTTTAACTTCAACCGAACACCTTGTTTTTTGTTGTGACAAAACTTATATCTAGCTAGGTGTTCGGTATATGCCCGAAACACCTATTGTTTTGTTCGTTTTTTTCTTCTTTTTTAGGTGTTCGGCATGTACCCGAAACACCCATTGTTTTTGTTCGGTTTTTAGGGGTTCGAGCTACAGCGAACACCTATTGTTTGTTCGGTTTTTTTTTTTTTTTACTTCTTCTTCTTCCCCATAACTGTCCGGTAACAAACACATACTTGCAAACTTCACATGAACTTGAAACTTGGCATGTACTTAGAACTTAACAAGTAGATGAAACTCGAGCTTGTGAGTGACCCTGATTTGACCTTACTTCCCTGTCCAAACCGGAAGTCAAAGTTTAACATAAAATAAAATCATATCTCAACAACCACAAGAGGTAAATTCACAATTTTGTACCACTGTACAGATCGTTAATTGTTAAAAATATTTACAAAAGTTGACCCTAATTTGACCTTACTTCCTGTCCAAACCGGAAGTCAAAGTTTAATAATTAAAAAATAATATCTCAACAACCACAAGAGGTAAATTCACAATTTTTGTACCATTATACAGATTGTTAATTGTCGAAAATATTTACACAAAGGTGACCTAATTTGACCTTACTTCCTGTCCAAAACCGGAAGTCAAAGTTTAACATTTAAAAATCATATCTCAACAACCACAAGAGGTAAATTCACAATTTTTGTACCATTGTACAGATCGTTAATTGTCGAAAAATATTTACAAAAAGGTGACCCCAATTTGACCTTACTTCATGTCCAAACCGGAAGTCAAATTTTACTATTTAAAAAAAATCATATCTCAACAACCACAAGAGGTAAATTCACAATTTTTGTACCATTATACAGATTGTTAATTGTCGAAAAATATTTACACAAAGGTGACCCCAATTTGCCCTTACTTCCTGTCCAAACCGGAAGTCAAAGTTTAATATTTAAAAAAAATCATATCTCAACAACCACAAGAGGTAAATTCACAAATTTTGTACCATTATACAGATCGGTAATTGTCAAAAATATTTACAAAAGGTGACTAATTTGACCTTACTTCCTGTCCAAACTGGAAGTCACAGTTTAATATTAAAAATAATAATGCAAAGTTTCTTTAAAAACATTCTGACCTCATCATCACTGCCCTGACAAAACTCGAACACCTATGTGTTTGTAATATCACAAACACTGCCGTCTAGTTAGGTGTTCGAGAGCGCAGCAGCGCGAACACCTATTGTTTTTGTACTGTTTTTTTAACTTCTTTTCTCAGTGGCGACTGTCCGGCAACAAAGGCATCCTTGCTGAGCATTTACAGCCTTCAAACTTAACACATGAACAGAACATAACAAGCTGACGAAACCGTTTTCTGTGACGTCATGATTACGTCATCATGTGTCGAATTACGCCTAAAAGTAAAATATTTAAAACGTTTCATATACGTTGCATGAAAGAATCAGTTCGTATAGCGCCGCAAGGCGCAATACGAGGCGCGCTAGTCTGGGCTATGGCACAACGTACACGCAAACAGCGTCGATATCGATTGTACATGTAGATCTATTGTAACCAAATATCGTGTAGTACACGATATTTGGTTACAATGCACGGCTGTTTCAACGCCAAAAGTGCGCCCTCTGTTGGTGAGTCTAGTTTAGCGCGGGTCGTGCTCATCAGTATGCACGTTTAAGGAATTGAGTTAACGTTTCGGAAATGTAATTGACCCGGCTATCGTGACCCTGAAAAAATTTGTGTTTGATCAATTCATTTCGCATAATGTATTATGTGATTGACTAAAACTTTAGGTTCTTTTATGTCAGCATATCTATTTATTCTGAAACGGTCACTTAATAGCTCTTTTCGAGGTCGTTGAATCGATTAACCCACATATTTCAACAGTTGGGTATATGCAGACCCGGAGAAAACCTTCCACAAAAGCGAGTTTTTCACTATATTCTGAATTTTCCTATCACCAGTGGATGTTTCATCGTTGAAAACAGACATTATTATACACTTAATTGGAGGTAAGTCTGGGCAATGACAAATTTACGAGAATCTTTGATTTAAAAATAAGCATTTTAACCGGCTTCAGACATGTCAAATGTGTTGTAACGCGTTGGTTGATGCATACAGTATGCATAGGTTGATGATAGTGCAGTCAGTAATGTACGGTATGGGCGCCAGTGAATGGGTACTATTACTTTAAACGTTGGGACTAATTTAGCGGGTACCCTGTTTTATGTAAACAAAGTATGCTTACGTCGATTTTTCCTCCATGACTCTTTTGAAATAGTGGTAATATAGTCTGTAACGTTAGGAGAGTGAAGCCTAGGCATGAGTACAATTAGTTGAATTTAAAAAAATTATGCTAACGTTAGACGTGTTATCAATTGATGTAATCAGTGTAATCTAATGTTAAGCTCTGTGAAATTAAATAATTGATTAATTTAAACAAACAAATAGTCTGAACAGTGAACAACAATGTTTAAGGCCTGAAACATTAAAAACATGTCACCAATGTCATGTATGAATAATACATGCAGGTATTTTATAAATTGTGTATGTCGTAAATATTCTCTGACATGTCAGAGTTTATGACATAAAGGTACCTTTAAATAATTTTGGTTGACACTAATAATATTTACAACAACAATCATAAATATTTTGGGAAAATCTTGTAGCTTTGCATGGTGAAGAAATTTCCTTCCTCCATGGTAGTATTTAGGTGACACATGTGAAATACTTTTGTGAGTAGTACTAGTTCTGAAAAGAACTGGAGGTTACAACTTGACATTTCGATCAGTATGCTCTTATCGTCCCTCAGGATTTACCACTCAATAGAGAATTTCCACATGGTGTCATCGTAATTAGTCTTACGTAATCATTAAATTTAACGAATATCATTTATGATACTTTTAGAATTTGTGATCACATGAAAATCATGAAATGGTTTTGAATACAACAAAATAAAACATGCTTATTTTGAGTTTAATTTTCTTTCACAGCTGATCTTCCTAGATGGAACGCCTCAATTCTGGTGTGCCGATGGTTTGATCAACAATGGGGAAACATTGCACAGTAGGATTAGCTGCAAAGGTAAGAGTTATGTCATGTCAGGAAACAGTCCGCAAATGGGTTAGAAATGAACAAACTTACAGATATTTTTATTGTTTTAAGTAGCAAACTCTTTGTATGTAAACTGTACCATGAAATTGCTGTAAAGGAAGTTACAACAATGGTAAATCTAAAACCTATAAATCAATCATCCTGAGAAATGATTTGGTTTCATGTTAGAGAAAAGAGGAATCGTTGTCAAAACGGAAAAACATGTAACAGTTTTTGTTTATATTTTTACAAGGATGTGTGTTAGTACCAAATACCAATGTTGTACATTCCCTTTTATTTTATATTGCATTTTTAGATACATGGACCCCAAAATGTAAGTAAATAGGCCCTGAACTACTTGACCAATGAAAGATTTTCTAGAGATTTGATGTAACAATGAAAACCGCAAATAATACACGAGGTAGTGCATCCCATGTGTATGTATACATACATGTACATATGTAAAACAATGTTTTTTCTTATTTTGACAGATCTTTATGCATGTCCTTATTCCTGGTATTGTGGTGGTGTGGCACCGCATGATACTTGACAACCTTTGCAGAGGATCTTTCATTCCGTGAACTTCACGTCCTGCACTGTTGAATTCAGTATGTACCAGCTTGCCACCTGATGGCACATTCTCCAGTAGACCAATTTCTACTTTATACATACATGTAAATGTAGCTTTAATGATGTTGATTCCAGAGAACTTCAGTAAATTCAGTAAATCAGGAGTACAATGTCTGTGTCAAAACAGCATGGAGTCAAGGAGTTGAACAATTGTAATATCTTGAGTGTAGGAAAAACTGAACAATAGCCGTACTATTGCGCGGGATTTCTGTAAAAGAGGATGTGAATGATAAATCTGATGTTGCGTACATCTGCAAACATTTGAACTAAACCTGTCCTAAATCAGTGCACTATGACGTTCAAGTTAATCATCATGCTCAGGCCTGATTTGCATCTAGGCTCTGCTCTCTTATTTTTTGGTCCTTTGGAGCTAAACACTGTTCATCAGTACATCATTGTTATGATTCAAAAATATTCTTGAAAATATTTTTCTGTGTACTCACCTAAGAAAGTCTAATATCAGTGCTGCTTAGTTTATAGTTATACCAACGAACTTGTTTTGTGTGGGCTGGTGAAACAACTTTGTGGTATCAAAACGTAAGCACTTAATGTGATTAAACTGCTAGCCAGGTTAATTTATGATGTATTATTTGAAAATAAAGGGTTTTTATGCACTGTTCAGTACCTGAAAAAGTTATGTTCGCATAAAGACTGCAGACTAGACTGAGGTAAACAAAGACAGATATGAGTATGACATGAATATAAAGATTGTACCCATCTCTACCAAACATCTCAAAATTAATATGTGACAATGTTAGAGAAAATATTATAGGGCTGTGATTCCTTTTTAAAAATTACTATTTTTGAGTCCACTGGCAAAGTATTAATTAGACTATTTGATTTTTTTCTTGGAGCGGGGGAAAGCGGCTATTTCCACGTCAAGCCTTTTATATGCCCAGGGTGGATCATGGCACAGCCAATCAGGGGCGTAGGCGGGAAGTTTCCCTGTTTTAGGCCTCCACCAACAGCTTGTTTGGTAGCAAACTTTGCAAGGAGGTTTTTAGCCAATCAGGTTGCGCTGTAAAAGTTGGCGCTTGGTGTCAAGCAAACCAGTGCGGTTTGGGGCATTCTTGTCACAGCCCTTGTTTATTAACAAGTCCATGGAGTTTTGGGTTAGCGGTTTATGATTTTCCTCCTCAGCCCCCCTTTCACCACCAGTTGGGATTGTGCTGTTAATTTGGTAGTTTTGGGCGGAATAGCACATTAACTTCCCACTTTTGGTGCAGCAGTTCTGGCAATTAACAGTTACTGCAGTCCTAGAAAATTAAACTTAATAATATGGAGATTTTAGTCCTCCGTTATTTACATGTTATCAAGTGTTCCGGGATCTCCCTCGGCTAGTCCAGACCGCAGCGTCCTAGGTGGGACGCGAACACTTGGTTGATTCATATTGTATTGATTCATATGATATGCTGTGTATTAGCATATGTTACATTATGTGCATTATACTGTTTGTTATTGTCAACATTTAAATGTATGTTTTAATAACTATCCCCATTTTTGGGGGGTTAGTGGTGCCATGTCTGGGTATACAGAGTCTTGGGTACGCTGTATAGGTGGTCCCAGCTGGTTTTTCTCTGAGGTCTTGGGTATCTCAGGGTGTGTGTTTGTTTGTCTTTATCAAATGCTGTTTAATGACAAATCCGGTTTGCCCATAGTTTGGTATTCCGGTGGTTGATGGTGTCAACCCTTTGAATAAAAAGCTTGAAAGCTGTGGCCAAGTGGCATTCAAATGAATTTGTAGTTGGTTATTTATTTGTTGTTTTATTTAATCGGGTGGCTTATCAGTTAAAAACTGCTTTCCGTAAGGGCCCTGCATTAAACATTTAAATTAAAACAGTTTAAGAAATTGAAATAACATGAATTGAATTAAAATAAACTCATTAATCAGAAACAAACATATTATAAAACAATAATCAACATTAAAATCAAATGAAAACATTAAAAGCAGGTTGAATAGTTTCATTATATGAAATTATTTAAATTATGTACAATAATTTAAAACATAATAAAATTTAAATTAAAATTAAAATGGCAAAAATTAGTTTAAGAGGGCTTAAAACATTTAAAGACTCTAGCCTTCGCTGGGCTGTGGTCAAATTGTTCCATCCCAGGGTCCCACAATACTGAAATGTGTGTTTGGCGGCATTTGTCTTGGGAACAATGGGCAGATGTAATAAAACGTTTGACTTAGGAAACGAGTATTGGCAGTATGTGATGGCATTTCAAAGCGTGCATTAAGATACGCTGGACTAAGGTTATTAAGACATTTATATACCTGACATACTCTATGACTTTCCAGCGAGATTGTAATGATGACCAAAGAGAGCGCTTCATGTAAATCATTAATATGTGTTCTCGGATGTGCATTAAGGATTAATCTTGCAAGACGATTATATAGTTTGAGCAACTTGTCAGAATGACAGTGTGCACAATTGGACCATACCACATCACAGTAATCGAACAATGGGATAACCATGGCTGAACTTAACATGTTGAAGGTGGAACTGGGAAGACATGGTTTTGCACAACGTCTTAGAAACCCTATTCTCTGCGAGATCTTTTTGGCAATATAATCAGTGTGGTCGGCCCATGTCAGTTGCTCATCCAGAATAACTCCAAGGTACTTATAATGATTTACTCGTTCGATGGTCACGTCATTAACTACTATCTGAACTTGGGTAAAGTGGATAGACGTGGACGACTTCAAAAATCATGAACTTAGTTTTGCTTACATTTAAAGTTAGTTTGTGTTTTTTAAGCCATTGAGCCACTTGATTGATTGCCGACACCATGCTACATTTAATATCATCCGGGGAAGTGCCATCGATCATAATCATCGTGTCATCCGCATAAATACTAACTTTGGTACCTGGAAGAGTAATACTAGAAGGAAGGCTATTAATAAATATAATAAAAAGAAGCGGTCCTAATATAGATCCCTGTGGGACCCCAACACTCACATCAGCAAGAGGTGAACCCATGCTGTTGATTTGGGTGGACTGTTTTCTTCCTGAAAGGTAAGAGACGAACCAATTTAGTTCAAGGCCCTTGACACCGCAGCTGAGAAGTTTGGAAAGGAGAATGTTATGGTCAACGGTGTCAAAGGCTTTCTTTAGATCTAGAAACACAACACCTGTCACCTTACCAGAGTCAATGTTATTTAACAAGTGATCCGTGACATCTAAGATTGCAGTTTGCGTGGAGTGGCGTGGTCTGAAACCAGATTGTTCTGTTACAAAGAAATTAATATTATTAAGAAAACTAAACAGCTGGTTGTACACTGCTCTCTCAAGGATTTTACTAATTGATAATAATAATAATAATAATAATGTATAGATTTATATAGCGCACGTATCCACCAACTAAGTGGCGCTCAAGGCGCATTATATTATTATCCCTGCTCATAAGGCTCATAAGGCTCATAAATCATTCCTGAAACCATCTCAGCTCCCTGGGGAGTATACAGCTCAATTGCTGCCATTTCTAGCGCATATAGAGCAAACCATCTCTGCCTTCACAGGTACCCATTTAACACCTGGGTGTAGAGAAGCAATTATGGTTAAGTGTCTTGCTCAAGGACACAGGTGTCACGGCCGGGGCTCGAACCCACACTCTGCTGCTGGCAACACCAGAACTTGAGTTCAGTGCGCTAGACCGCACGACAATCCACTTTACGTGCATTATACAACACACGGGACCTACGGCTTTACGTCCCATCCGAAGGACGAAGCAATTATGGTTAAGTACCTTGCTCAAGGACACAAGTGTCACGACCGGGGCTCGAACCCACACCCTGCTGCTGGCAACACCAGAACTTGAGTTCGGTGCGCTAGAACAGAGATCGGCCTGTAATTAGAATACTCTTCCTTGTCGCCATTTTTAAATACAGGAGTAACCTTAGCTGTTTTCCATCCTTGTGGCACAATACCATCAGCTAAAGATTTATTTATAAGATGATTAAGGGAAGGACAGATGGCAGAACAGGCAATCTTGAGAAATTTGCAAGATATTCCATCAATTCCTGTTGCAATGGAAAGGTCCATATGTTTTATTTGTTCTTTAACAAAATGAGCTGTAATAGAAGTAAAATTAAACACATGGATGTCCTCCTTGACAGAAGAAAGCTCTTCATGATTAGGAGTGACGTGCACTTCAAAATTTTGTGCTAGTTCCAAGCCAATGCTGACAAAAAAATTATTAAAGTCATTAGCAAGCTTATGTTTATTTATGTTGGCACTGGTTGGCAAGGTAGCTGTTTTCTTAATGGAACTGGCCTCCTTGGCCAGTGACCACATTTTCCTAGAGTTTCTTGAATTATTGGCGATTGCGTTTTCATAATATTTCTTTAAGATGTTTAGCTGGTTATTAGCTTGATTGCGCAAATTGCTTGGCAGCAAGCCAATCATTGAGTTACCTGTTTTTGCGCTTTAGATCGCAAAGAGTCACGTTTACGTCCATGGTCCAGCATATCTTTAGTCATCCATGGTGCCATGTAGTTCCTCTTCTGCCTTATCTGCCTGTATGGGGCATGTATATTGCAAACATCGTTAAACATATGTTCCCAAGCGCCCCATGCACCATCAATATCAGTGATAGCCAACCACATGCCAAGGCATGTGAAGTATGTCTTCTAAAAACCGATCTTCATTAAACTTTTTGAAATTTCTGACGCTTGAGACCCTGGGAGGAACTTTGATATTAACATTAATTTTCCTGTTACAAAAGACCATATTATGTCACTGATACCAAGAGGAATATTATTAGTGACATTGATATTCTTGGGATGAGATGTCATAAGAAGATCAATGCAAGTACTGGAAGTACAAGTAACTCTTGTAGGACTGTTAACTAGTTGGGATAACTGCAGCTCACAGCAAAAGTCATCAATTTTTTACGTTCTGCATTATCAAACATATTTAAGTTAAAATCACCTACAATAATTAATTCATGATTATTAGGAATATACTGATTGGTAAGTTCATTCTTAAATTTTAAAAGATGCTCCTGTTTTTGTTTGAAGGTACGCAACGACCAAAACAATTGGTTTACTTTTCTTCAGGCTTATTTCCACCCAGCAAGATTCAGTGTCCCAGTTTTCTCGATTCATAACACGATGAGAGATATCCTTAGAAATATAACAGGCAACACCACTGTGGTTATCATGACCTGTACGGTCAGCACGAATCAATGTATAATTATCAATATTTACTTCTGTATTAGTAATATTTTCATGAAGCCAAGTTTCACTCAAATTAAAAATATGAATTTCATGCTCAGCCATGAGAAGACGCAATTGATCGATTTTAGGTCTTAGGCTTTGTATATTTAGATGAGCAATTTTTAAACCTCTTACCCTTTTAAACTTCTCAAGGGTGGCGAACCTGTCATTATTAAAAGCCAAGTAATTATTTGGGTTAAGAGGGTTAATAACATTGATTGTTGGCCTGTTTTTAATTGATATAATAGAGTCTATGGTGTTATTATTTATGACTTCCGCTTGCTGTGCGTTATTTTCATCCGATATCTGCGCCATTCCTCCTCCTGTGACGGTAGCGGAGTGCGCTGCAAGTGATGAGTTGTTGGACGGACTGTTGATCGGAAATCTTCCGGTACTGATGTGACAGTTCTTTCCGACGTTTCATCTTCCTGCTGACGAAAATCCTGGTGTTCGTTTCATAACTCCTACTTTCCAATTTTGTTGTTTGTTTACACCTGGAGGTAACTTCAGCATATGTCGGTATTACAGAGCCAACTGTGTCGTTAATGCGTGGCATATTCATCGATCTGTGTCGACGTTGACGAAATCCGACGCATAATGTTCAATGCGACGTATTCGTGACTACTTGGTGGCAGGCTCTCAAGTGACGGATAAAATTACGAGCAAACTTGGTGGTGCCTAAACGTTCAAGATGGACACCATCTGAAGCAAGAAGTCTTTGTCCGATGTTGTTATTGTTAATGAATTTCCATTTTATTTTGTCGCAGAATTCATTTATTAGGTTATTTGCTTTCGAAATGGTTTGACATTGGCAATGGTTTTCATTTCTCCTATGGATGATTGAAGATACAGTAATATCGGTGACGGGATATTTCTTTTGAGCCAGTTCACAGAGTAATTCCAGTTTGCTGAAGCGATCCTCTGAGCATCATCAAAGTATTATTCGTCCCAACATGAACAATGAATTCAGTCATGTGAGGGTCGATGGTCCTAGATTCTAGCACTCTTGAGATGTCTTCAATCTTTGCCCCGGGGTATGAAGCGATTGTGATTGACTTGGATTGGCTCAGCTTTTCACCTTTGATGTATTTAATCATGGAGTCACCGATAAGTGTAACAGTTTTTGTGGATCGTTGCTTGAAATGTGCCGTCTGTTTGGCACGATACTCCTTCATCTGATCATTGAATGATGGACCCGTCATATCCGATGATGTGGAATCATAATATGTCGGCATGGTTGGGGGAAAAAAAATGTTCCTTTGGTTGGATGTAGAGGAAAGTGTAGATTTAGTATTGACATATTTGTTGAAGTAGTCGTCAATTACCTCCTCGGGAGATAAATCTGGCTCAACCAGGTCTCCAGCTTGATCAAAAAGTAGGTTAAATCGATTTGAATATTCAATACCTGATTCCGGTTGAATAGTGGCTGTGAGTCTAGACGAATTAGCATTTGACTGGTGAGGAGATTGACTGCCAGGTTGTCGTCTTTTGTTGTTAACCGGCATCCATGACGAGCTTGACGGAGTGCTAGTGACAGCCACATTGTGAGTTTCGTCTGTTGTAATGGTGGTTGCCATGTGGCAACAATGGTCGTTGATTTTAGATGTTAGTAGTTCTATTGTTTCTTTCATGTTGTCGTTTTCCTTTTCCAGTAATTTTACTTCAGAATTAAGATGATCGTTTTCTAGAAACTGGATTCTCAGAGCACTTCTTTCATTTCATTTCCTCCACAGACATTCTCAATTGCTTTAGTTCATAGCCTGATATGGGATCTTGATTGAACTGCTCTTGATCTACCTTTGAAGAATGTGACATGGCGGCGGTGTTCAAAGTAACAACAACCTGATCGTTTGCTGCTATGGAAGATTCTATGGCTGAGGCACATTTCAGTTTTGATGACGAGAGGCACGATCTAGGGAATTTGTTCCGCCTGTCGGTTAGATATAGATACAATTCAATAATGTCATCACTGATTGCCTCTACCGATCGCCTAGACTTTAAGGTCAAATGACCAATGTGTCCTTGTGTAGTACCATCGCCATTTTGTAGAGTCTGTACCTGTTTTGCTTCGGCTAACTGGAACAGCAAATTTCTGATGTCATGAAGCTCATCGGTACTTAGATTATCTGTCATCTGCTTCTTGATAGATACGGGTGGCAATCTTCCAATTTGAAGAATGATAGGTTGGCCATTTCTGCAGATATTCTGAAGGAAGACTGGAGTAGATGATAAGTCTTGTACTGCCATGACTTTTAACGCCTTGAAATGCTATTTATTGTGAGTTTGAGTATAATGTTGATTTATCATCTAGCATGTTTTTTGAAAAGCATGTGTTGGGCTAGTGTCAATATTTAAAATAAAAAACATTGTGTTCCAAGTCACACACTTAATTTCTAATTTATTGCTTAAATCTCACAACTTTTCCAAGTTCAACAGCCAATATCTCAAGAAATAAATGACCTATTAGAAAATAACAAAAAAACAATTGAATTCCTTACATTAATAGCTTGTAATTCTTGTGAAATGAGTTACCATAAATGCTTGCCAATGGTCCAATTAGTGGCACACGAAGTAACGATTTTTAGAAGTTTTAAAAGGTCATATCTCATAGCTTCAATTTGATGTATAAGTTGACAATTTTTTTTTTCATAATCATGAGGTCATATATGACCTTCAAACCACCTAATGTGACCTTTACTTCCTGTCCAAACAGGAAGTTCAACACTATCTAACGCAAAATTGATATGTCTTTTGAATATGAAATTGATATTGTTATTATAAAAGATGATAAACCCTTGCACAATATGATATTGACATCATCGGTGATAATTTGATTGAACCGGAAGTTGACTCGAACACCGTGTGTTTGTTCTAACAAACACTTAAGCTCTAGTTTTACTTCTTCTTCTTCTTCTTCTTCTTCTTCTCCCCGACGTCTGTCCGCAAAAAAACACATACTTGCAAACTTCACATGAACTTGAAACTTGGCATGTACTTACAACTTAACAAGTAGATGAAACTCGAGTTGTGAGTGACCCCGATTTGACCTTACTTCCTGTCCAAATGATGACGTCAAGCCAACATACATAATGACCAACATTCGCGAGTTAGAAATGCTAATTATAGAGGGCGCTATACCATTTTAGTGGTCTTTACACAAAAATAGATTGTCTACAAAAAACACATACTTGCAAACTTCACACGAACTTGAAACTTGGCATGTACTTAGAACTTAACAAGTAGATGAGGCTCCAGTTGTGAGTGACCCCGATTTGACCTTACTTCCTGTCCAAACCGGAAGTCAAAGTTTAATATTTAAAAAAATCATATCTCAACAACCACAAGAGGTAAATTCACAATTTTTGTACCATTGTACAGATCGTTAATTGTCAAAAAATATTTACAAAAAGGTGACCTAATTTGACTCCATTTCCTGTCCAAACCGGAAGTCAAAGTTTAATATTTAAAAAAAATAATATCTCAACAACCACAAGAGGTAAATTCACAATTTTTGTACCATTGTACAGATCGTTAATTGTCAAAACAATTTTACACAAAGTTGACCCCATTTTGACCTTTACTTCCTCCCGAACACCTAGAGTTTGTGTAAACAAACTCGAATCCCTTAGTTTTCTTTTTTTTCTTTTTCTTTTTACTTCTTCTTCTTCTCCCCATCTTGTCCGCAAACAAAACATACTTGCAAACTTCATACATGAACTTTAAACTTGGCATGTACTTAGAACTTAACAAGTAGATGAAACTCCACTTGTTAGTGACCCCGATTTGACCTTACTTCCTGTCCAAACCGGAAGTCAAAGTTTAATATTTAAAAAAATCATATCTCAACAACCACAACAGGTAAATGGACATTTTTTGCACTGTTGTATAGATTGTTAATTGTCGAAAAATATTTACAAAAACATGACCCCAATTTGACCTTACTTCCTGTCCAAACCGGAAGTCCAAATTTAACATTTAAAAAAATCATATCTCAACAACCACAAGAGATAAATTCACAATTCTTTCACCAGTGTACAGATCGTTAATTGTCAAAAAATATTTTCAAAAAGGTGACCCCAATTTGACCTTTACTTCCTGTCCAAACCGGAAGTCAAAGTTTAATATTTAACAAAAATCATATCTCAACAACCACAAGAGATAAATTCACAATTCTTTCACCATTGTACAGATCGTTAATTGTCAAAAAATATTTTCAAAAAGGTGACCCCAATTTGACCTTTACTTCCTGTCCAAACCGGAAGTCAAAGTTTAATATTTAACAAAAATCATATCTTAACAACCACAAGAGATAAATTCACAATTTGTATACCATTGTACAGACCGTTAATTGTCAAAAGATATTTACAAAAAGATGACCCCAATTTGACCTTACTTCCTGTCCAAACCGGAAGTCAACGTTTAATATTTTAAAAAATCATATCTCAACAACCACAAGAGGTACATTCACAAATTTTGTACCATTGTACAGATCGCTAATTGTCAAAATATATTTACAAAAAGATGACCCCAATTTGACCTTACTTCCTGTCCAAACCGGAAGTCAAAGTTTAATATTTCAAAAGATCATATCTCAGCAACCACAAGAGGTAAATTAAAAAAAATTGCACCATTGTACAGATCGTTAATTGTCACAAAATATTTAAACAAAGTTGACCCCAATTTGACCTTACATCCTCCCGAACACCTAGAGTTTGTGTCGAGACAAACTCTGAATCTCTAGTTTTTCTTATAATTTTAAGATTAAAATTAGTTGACTTTTAAATATTAAGCACTTCATGTACACATACGTGTTTTTAAAAGAATAGTGACTTTTCCAAAAAATGTTTCATGACCTAAAAGGAAAAGTCTTATTTTTTCAACCTATTATACGTTTTCGCTGTGACGTATCACACGTCATCAATCATATTTGTGAAAAATTCACATGTCAACCTATATTTCATGCACATAAACCGTCTTTAAATTCCACATTGGCTCCAGAATTTGTTTAAATTGAAATGGAAGCAAAGGCCAATTTGGGGTCACCTCTGTAAGATTTTTGACCCTACGAAATGTAAGATGGCAATAATAGGCCTTAATTTATCTCTTGTGGTTCTTGGGATATGATTTTGTGAAAAAGAAACTTTGAAATAGTGTTATTCGATATCCGATGGCATTATGATGACGTGAAAGGAACAGTTATTTCTACTTCACGTTGAGTTCTAAATAAATGCCAAGTTCAAGGTTGTTGGAGGTTTGAAAGTAGGCCTATGTCTTTGTTGCTGGACATTCGAGATTCGGAAAAAATAGAGATAGTGTTCATGGAGATGCACATGCAGAAATAAAATTCAATTCGAAACCAGACACGACTGAGACAATATGAATTTATTCTATTCTATATATTGGTTATAATAATGGCGTAGTCGGTAGGATTGCTGGTCGGTAGTTGCCGAGAAATTTCTACGAACTATCGACATTCTATAGCTACGGCATTCCTAGAGAATCTGGTTCAGAGGGCCGGCTGCAGACGGCCTATCACGTGAAATTAATTGAGTCTCTGCGAACATTTTTTTGACCGAGGTGAGACTGAGGGACCAACGGAATTTGGGTACCCAATTTACGGAGAGAAGATCAAAACGAGGACAGAATCCCGAACAAAAATGTGTCGGCGCATGAGGGCGTGATCTTGTGACCTAAAATAATATTATTTTATTTATTTGTTTCCATCTGTCCCTTAAGGGGCTCTCAGTGCTACGGCGACCTCGGAAATAATTGTCCTATTCATTCATTCATTTCATTTTTTCATTTATTGATTTCACAGGTAGAAAAGAAAAAAATAAACACAAATTTACATTAGATTAACAGAAACAGAAACAAAGGTAGCACCCCTGTAGGATTACAAAAAAGTAAACTAAATTACTGTCGAGTTGATCTCCTGATACTACCACTTAGGAAGTAAACAAACATTGAATCACACAAACAACGATAAATGGTTTTACGCACACTTTGAGATATAAAAATAATATTATAATAAAAATATAAAAACTTAAATACTACACAGTTTGAGTTAGGGCATCTGCTAGGCCAGGGACTAATAAATGTTTTCTAAGTGAATTAACAAATAAAGATAAACTATAAATAACTGTTTCTTTAACATCTGCTGGTAGCACCTCCCATAATCTAGGGAATCTATAAAAAAGAGAATGATGAGCAGCATTGGACCTTGCCATTTGATGAGAAAACTTAATAACTTGAGTATGTCTACGATTAACATGGATTAGATCAATAGGAATGTCAAATTTATTATATAAACATTTAATAGCAAACACAATTGAAAGGAAATGAATTCTATTGTTTAAAAAGGGAAGACCCAACTTGACACACCTGTCAGAATACACAATTTCACTATTGGAATTAATTAAAGCCTTTCTCGGCAGGCCTAAACAAAAACGGGTGAAACGTCTTTGTACCTTCTCAAGCATTTCTTGCTGGGTAGTGAGGACAGGGCACCAGACGGGGCTGCATACTCAAGTATGGGTCTGCTAATTGAGCGATAAAGTGAAATAAGAATTTTAGGGTCCCTAGTTTTAACTACTCTACCAATAAATCCATTTAGCCTGGTGGCTTTTGAAGCAACATTGCTAATATGAGTTTTCCAGCTTAAGTCCATAGAAATAATAACACCAAGGTATTTGTAGTTATCAACATTTTCCAAAGTGTAATCACCAATATTATACAGTGGTTTAGCAGGATTTCTAGAACGGGTCACAGTCATTAGCTTACATTTATTTGGGTTTAAAGCCATACAGTTTAAATTACACCAGGTGTTTATGTGCTGCAGATCATTCTGGAGTGTCACTTCATCATCTGGAGTTTTAATAACTCTATAATAAAACAGTGTCATCTGTATATTGACGAAGATCTGACTGAACACAAAATGGCAGATCAAAAGCAAAAATGTTGAAAAGTAAAGGTCCAAGAACAGATCCCTGTGGCACACCAGAATGAACTGCAGCCCAGTCAGATGATGATCCCATAAACTGAACCCGTTGAGACCTATTTGTAAGATAAGACTTAAACCAGTCCAACATTGAACCACAAACGCCATATTTATGTAATTTGTTCAAAAGAACTTGATGACTCACACGATCAAATGCTTTAGACCAATCTAAAAATATGGCATCAATGCGGGAGGGTTTCGGAACATCAAGTGCATTGGCCCAGCTATGATAAAGAGTTGTCAATTGAGTAACACAGGAGCGCTGGCAAAACCCATGTTGATGAGTAGGTGAGATTATCCCCCCTCTATACATATGATTAATGAGATGTTTACATACAACCCTTTCAAGAATCTTACCAACAACAGAACAGAGTGAGATGGGTCTATAGTTTGACATAACATGAGCATCACCAGTTTTAAATAATGGAACAACATTCGCTAGCTTCCATTCATGAGGAACTACACCAGAGGCAAGCGAAAAGTTAAAAAGTTTAGCTAATGGTTGGGCTAAACTATCACAAGTTAGTTTAAGCAACATTGGAGATATGTCATCAGGACCACAAGATGTATGCATGTTAAGTTCAGAAAGGAGTTGTTTAACTTCAGCCAGAGTAGTTGAAATGTTACAAAGACGAAAATCAGTAAAAGTGTGATCACATGAGATATCAATGATATTGTTAGAGTCACTACTAAAGTTTCTCTGGAAAATAAGGTTGAAATTCTGAGCAATATTGACCGGATCATTAATAACGCCATTTTCAGTTTGAAAACTTGTAATTGTACTCTTTCGACGCTGGGTACTAACAAATGACCAGAACCTTTTAGGATTAGATGGACAATTCATGGCCATGTCCTTGATATAACTACAATATGATTGTCTCAACTAAATATTTGACCTCATTCCGAGGCTTTTTGTATTTGTTCCATAAATTATGATTATCCTTGTTACGATAGCTGCTTTTAAGCTTTGTTTTTCTTTTAGACAAAATAATGATATCTGCAGAAACCAAGGATGTTTCTTTCACCTTTACATTTGGCAATAGGAACAATATCTTTCACAGCAGCAAACAATAGGTCTTTAAAATAATCCCACACCACATCAATGTTGTCTCGAAGAAAACAGGTGTCCCAAGGCACCATGCAAAGAGTGTCACATAAAGTATTGATATCAGCTTTATTATATTGGTAAAAGACCTATTCATAGTTTTTTGATCATGAGAGGTTAACAAGTTAAAATAAACACTATTATGATCACTGTTACCAAGACCAGAATGTTGGGTAACAATTGAAAATAAGTCAGGTCTGTTGGTAACAACAAATCTATAACTGAGCCAGAATTGGTAGGTGAATTTCCATCACGAGTGGAAAATGTAACGTACTAATTGCTGTAAATTGAGAATATCGGAAATATTATGGAGACGTTGTACTGAGGATGATTGTATATGGGAGTTATTTGTTGACACCTTAAAATCTATGTTGAAATCACCAAGTATAGCAATGGCAACGTACTGTTGGGAAAATGCCAATATTATTTTCAAGAACAGATTGATAATCCTCAAAAAATTTAACAGTGGCACTCGGAGGCCTATACAAACATCCCAATAACACTTTACCATGTTTAGTAGCCTATGTATATCAACCATAATTAATTCTAGGTCCACATGTTCAATCTCATATTTACGAACCGGAGATAAATGTTTAGCAATAGTGACAAATACTCCCCCACCATGCCTGTTACGATCTTTTCTGAAAATAGCATAATTACAGTTAGAAGTGAGTTCTCCATCATATCGAGTTGTCCAGCCAGGATTCCGTGATAAAAGCTAAGTCAAGCTTGTAGACATCTAGTTCCGTTTGAAAGAGAAGCAACTTGTTGACGATACTTCTTGCGTTGAACAGAACTGCGCTAATAGTAGACTTGGATGAAAATCCCAAAGTCTGAGATAATGGTTGAGATATTGGTCGACACTGTGTAGGCTGGGAAGATGACGATGACGATGACGATGACGATGACGATGATGACGATGACGATGACGATGATGACGGTAAGAGCTTTGTAGATGGACCAGGATTACTTTCAATATCACCACAGACATCCAATACAATGTTAAATGAAGCAACACAGTTGGAATAATACTGACTGGGGCATTTCCAAACTTACAGTTTCTTGGAGGTCTTGGTTTGTACTTTGTATATAGTCAGCCATGATGAATTGAAGAAGCCACAAAGGGTGCTTTGGTCAGAACATGGGCTTGATTGTGTTGTACAATAGCAGGCATCAAGGAGTTGAAAACTTGAAGTTGAAGACGTGAATAGGGCAGGATGCGTGTATGTGTATTTGTACACAGTTCCACCATGATGGTTGCATTGTGAAGATAAACCATGCTTGCTCAGAACAAAGGAGTGTGAAAGCAGGATGCCAACTGCTGGGATGACCATCATGGGGTTGGTCAAGCGTAACATGAAGAATGCAGCAATTGACTTGATACAGTGCAAGATTCTGGCTGAAAATACTGAGAATCCATGAAGAAAACTGGCCAGGAATCATTCCAGAAACATTGAGAATGTACATATCTTACATCAGAAGAAACAGTAGTCAAAGCCCCACCAGCTGGTATGAAATTCATACAGTATGTGAAGCTATACAAATGGCAAACATAGTACATATTGTCAGAGCCCAGCAAGGAGCATGCTGACTGACCGCCATCACGTTATCTGCCAATAAATATCCCAATAAATTAAATGGCATATCAAGGATTCCGTACAGCTCAATTATTTTGAGGTAACGAAATATTATTTCGAGGGAACGAAATATTATTTCGAGGGAACGAAATGATTTTGAGGGAACGAAATACATTTCCCCCCTTTTTTTTACCTTCCCGATTTTTTTTACCTGTCCCCTTAGGGGCTCCGTAGAATGGAATGACCCATATAAAATATAAATATTTCCTGGAAATACATGTACAGGGTCCATGAAGTTAACGTAAGCTCGTGCCACCTCATTAATGTGTCAGTCTTTCTAATGTAATTGTTGATCACCCCCGCCCCTTTACAAATTCACGACACATGCAAGTGAAATTCAGTGCAGCTAGCTAGTGACAGAGAATTGAAACGAACAAGTGCATTGACCTTTGACGTTATGACGGGGTCAATCAACTTTCAGAGGTAAACATGGCGACTCTCTTGAAAGGTGACAAACTCAAAGTTTCCTGCACAAATGAAGGCTGAAATCACTCGAAATACGGGACAGCAGCAGCTACAGGCATTGTTGGATATTGTCCTACACCCGGAGACATCAAGAAAACAGTGAGAATCTGGACTGGTGCCGATCGTTGATTGCAGGCGGGAGTACATTTGATGAATTTGCGAAGACCGTCCGGCACGGCAGTATGTATGATTGACGTGCGGCTTACGTCCTAGCCCCACTACTGCACTAGTGTGGCACAGACCTGAATGATTAACCACACACTTGTTCCATTGAGTTGACACTGCTAACACAGTCTCGATTTTGTAAATTCTTAGCTCAAATTGACGATATTTGCACCTATTTTGACAGACTAGATATTTATAGTGCCCTAGCCTAGGCTAAGCCTATTCCTACTATGTTGAACCAAAGGCAGCGGCAACAAAATATTGTCTTTACTTACATTTATATTTCGTGACATATCGGACTGAAAATATTATGCTATGCTCGGTAGTTTGCAGATTTCAATGAAGGTGGCCATTTTGGCAGCCATTTTAATTTGATTCAACCTGCGTGTGAAACAATATTACGACGGCTGTTTGAACTTTGATGTTAGCCCCATTCTAGGGCCAATACTGATGGACTCACTCTGTATCCTTGGCCCTAGCACCACATGTACAAAAATAGGAAAGAATGTTGTATCCGACCGCCCCTTTTTATTTAAGGGTTTTTGGAATTTTTTTACAACCACTATTATTGCACTAACCAGTTTAAAAATGATTCCATCGATTTTTGGGGGTACAGAAAGCGAAAACTATCTTAAGTTAAAATCCACTTTTATGATGGTTTTCGGACTTGATTACCCTTCTAAAAAAATCCTCCCCTTCAGAAAATAGAAGGATCCTATAGTTGCCACTGCGCATGTACAATGTACAATGACCGTGTTGGTCACTTATGGGGGAGTTGACAAGATCAGACTGACATGACTGAGGAAGTCATCGTATACCAAAAATGCCTGATTTTTCATGAAATAAATATCTTAGAATAAATTGAAGTATATGTCCATCATCATCCATATGTTCTCCACCTTACTAGGTACATGTAGGTAAGATTACATTATTGGTTATATTTAATGAGAAAAAGTGACGGTCGGATTCTACCCCAAAAATAATTAGCAGATCAAAAGTTGAAAAAGATCTCTCCCTTTCTATACATGTGGGGTTTTGGCCAAGGATAAAGAGGGAGTCCAGTGTATTGACCGTAGAATGGGGCTAGTTTGATGTGTGTGCATAGACTGTATTTTTGCACGCTTATTTCACTGCGCAAAAAATAAATAAAACAAGTCTTTGCATACGTCAAACAGCCATCATAAAATTGTTGCGTGCACTAGCTGAATTAAATAAAAATGGCCACCTTTATTGAATTCTGCAAACTGGATCGTAGGTAAAACTTGTAGCTTTGCATGGAGAAGAGGATAAGTAAGACTAATTGTGGTGACACCATGTGAAATTCTCAATTGAGTAGTAATTAGTTCTGAAAAGAACTGGATCGTAATGTAATATTTTTGGTCCAATATGGCTTTTTCTCGTTCAATATAACCAATAATGTAATCTTACCTACCTAGTGGAGAACATATGGATGATGATGGACATATACTTCAAATTTTTCTAGGATATTTATTTCATGAAAAATCAGGCATTTTTGGTATACGATGACTTCCTCAGTCATGTCAGTGTGATCTTGTCAACTCCCCCATTAGTGACCAACATGGTCATTGTACATGCGCAGTGGCAACTATAATAGGATCGGTAAAACTTGTAGCTTTGCATGGTGAGGATGATAAGTAAGACTAATTGCAGTGACACCATGTGGAATCTCAATTGAGTAGTAATTAGTTCTGAAAAGAACTGGGGGTACAACTCGACGTTTCGATCAGTATGCTCTGATCGTCCTCAGGAGAATGCCGGACTCTGGAAAATGCTGCTGCTTAAGTAGGCTGCTGGAGGATCATCCCTTGAATGGATGCTGGAGGATTAGTTCGTTGAGGCGCGCAGGCGGGAACTGTAGATACTAGGATCCTAGGGGTTGGGGGAGAGGAGTGTGCTCACTGAACTGAATCAGTTGTTAACAAGCACAGGGGGAAGGAGGGTGGTTGACTTAGGATATAGGGGATCCCTCAGTCTGGGGTGGGTTATGGACTTAGGATATAGAAGATCCTTCAGTCTGAAGTATTGGTCGTTGAGGCGCCCAGGCGGGAACCGATGAGACTATGATCCTAGGGGTTGGGGGAGAGAAGTGTGCTCACCGAACTGAATCAGTTGTTAACAAGCACAGGGGAAGGAGGGTGGTTGACTTAAGATATAGGGGATCCCTCAGTCTGGTGGGTTATGGACTTTGGATATAGAAGATCCTTCAGTCTGTAGTATTGGTCGCCAAATGTCGCTGATGAAAAAACCGATGTCCTGTGGCACGGTGTCGTGTTTGACGATCTCGATGGCCTCTCTGATGCGTCTGGGGTGCCATGCGTCGATGGGTGTGATGAGTTGGGCTGCCTGCCAGTCGATTTGGTGGTCCTTGATGTGCGAGTGCTTGACGATGGCGGACTTCTCGAAATCTCCTCTGCGGCCGTGTGCTCGGTGTTCCTTCAATCTGATGGGGAGGTTGCGTTTTGTTTCGCCGATGTACACCTTACCGCACTCACAGGGGATCCGGTAGACTCCCGCTCTGTTGTTTGGGGCCGGTTTGTCTGAAGGGGAGGATTTTTAGAAGGGAAATCAAGTCTGAAAACCATCATAAAAGTGGATTAAAAGATAGTTTTCACTTTTTGTACCCTCAAAAATCGATAGAATAATTTTTAACTGGTTAGTGGTTGCAAAAAATTATTTAAAAAAACCTTAAAAAGTGGCGGTCGGATACAACATTCTTTCCATGTTCCTTACATGTTGAACTATCAAAGTTGTTAAAACAATTGTGATTTTACTTACATTTACTTACATAATTTAAATTTTGTGACACATGGGACTGAAAATGTTACACAATGCTTGGCAGTTTGCAGATTTCAATGAAGGCAGCTATTTTTAATTTCATTTGAAACAATTTAACGATGGCTGTTTGATGTGTGCACAGACTTGCACTTGTATTTTTGCACGCTTATTTCACTGTGCAAAAAAAACAAAAAAAACACCACATCTGTGCACACATCAAACAGCCGTTATAAAATTGTTGCGTGTGTAAGCTGAATTAAATTAAAATGGCCGCCTTCATTGAAGTCTGCAAACTGCCAAGCGTAACATTTTCAGTCCCATGTGTCACAAAATTTAAGTTTTTTTAGTTCAACATGTGAGGAACGTATCTAGTGTGTCAAAATAGTTGCAAATATCACGGAACAAGCAACAAATTAAGCCAAACACCAACTTAGACTTCAGATCTGTATTTATTTAATTGTTTTTATGTAAGACATACAATCAGAAATAATATCAAGTCTTCAGAATAATTTTTGTAAAACATGATTTTTTTTTAAACAACATTTTTGTGAGAGTTATGTTGAAATATGTGAATAACCAATAACCTTGGCTATGACTAATGCATACTAACTATGGTTTATAATGCCGTCAATTACTTGCGATTAATTGAGTACTAGTGCCATGTTTTTCTTTCATTGTGATAATTGAGCATTGTCATAAAACTTCACTCCTGTATCATTCCTGTGAAGCCCCAAAGAAGCCTGTTGAACTGACTTTCCAGTGACTGATCTTTTCCCTTTTGATAGATGTCGAACTTGTGGTATATCTCCCTGCATGTCGATATGTGCAGACTGCTTCCACGGTGGGGACCATGAAGACCATGATTTTAACATGTTTCGCAGCCAAGCCGGTGGGGCGTGTGACTGCGGAGATCCTAGCGTAATGAGGACTGCTGGGTAAGACAATTATTATCAAGGGAAGGTACAACAATTAGAACTATAATTGCACGATTAGAAAATCACCAAACTATTACCCAGGGGTGTGACAAAAGTAAAAAATCAAAAAAAGTGGGTAGCGGGCCTGGGTCTCCTTTGGGTCTAGAGGTAGGCCTGTGGTTTCTCAGGATTTTTCCTGATCTTGGGATTTTTACTGATCTTGGGATTTTTACAAATCTCACTTTGCCTCAGAATTTTCTTAAAGGAAGAGAAGTAACCACCAAGGAAAGAAAGCAGTAGCTTGTGTTGTGTCCAAAAGTCTAAATTTCTTGTTTGTGGGGATGTGGAGAGTCTGTAAATCCTCGAAAATTAAACATCCAGGAGGTTTAGGGGGCTTCGTCCTTCAGCCCTAAGGGAGACCCAGGCCCGCTACCCACTTTTTAGGATTTTTTACTTTAACCCTAACCCCTTGGGTATTTTTATTAGAAAGTATCCTGAATCCACCAAAATCCACCATTTTTGTCACACAAAATGCTGGTGTCCTGAATCCATCAGAATCCGCCAGTGTAGATATTGGACATATCCTGAATCCGCCAAAATCCACCACTAAATTTTTGGTGGATTTTGGCGGATTCAGGATACCATGCTCACATGAAAATTTGTATAGTACAAAATGTATGTTGCTGCATAAAATCCATCAAAATCTAACACAAGTGTTGGCTGTACATGTACAGTACATGTAACTATAATCCATTGAAATCCTGAATCCATCAAAGTCTGCCATATGCTCAATGTGGAGATATCCTGAATCCGCCGAAATCTTCCAAAACAGGGGGATGGATTTTGATGGATTCAGGGTGGTTAGGCTTAAATTGTCTAATCACATCTCTGTAGAGGACCAAGCCCCCTGAACCTCCTGGATGTTTAATTTTGGAGGATTTACAGACTCTCCACATCCCCACACAAACAAGAAACTAGGGGTTTGGACATAATACAGGCTACTCCACATGGGCTTCTTTTGTTCCTTGGTGGCTACTTCTCTTCTTTCAAGAACATTTTGAGGCAAAGGGAGATATATAAAAAATCCTGAGAAATCCCATGCCTGTATTACATGTGTCTGAAAGCTACATGTGTCTGAAAGCTACATGTGTCTGAAAGCTACATGTGTCTGAAAGCTACATGTGTCTGAAAGCTAAATGTGTCTGAAAGCCATGTGTCTGAAAGCTACATGTGTCTGAAAGCTACATGTGTCTGAAAGCTATATGTGCATGTAACCTGATGTGAAGTTGTTAAAAGTAACAATTGTCCTGAAACATAAAAATCACTTTCTTACAATATTCTTAACCGGAGTTAAGATTTCCAAAGTTTTAGAGGTCAAAGGAAAGGTAAAAAGTTCAACGACCTGTAACTCACAAACCACATGACCAAAAATGCTCAAATTTCAGTTTTGGAGTTTTCTCATACAACCAAACAAACCTAGAAAGTAAAATAAAATCTGTGAGATTGACCACGGAAAGTGTGTGATTTGACGTGGAATGACTCGTATCCTACATTAACGACATTCGACACCGAAACATGAACTATTTTTACATGCAAGTTCTACAGGGATGTTGAGTAGGTAATAGCCTAAACAGTTTTGAAAATTATCAAAAACTCAATTGAATCACTTCAAAACGAACCGAGTTCTTAGATGTTTGCCGCTCGGTATGACAAACTGTGACGTCCATAAACAAACCTGTGGTTTATAAATGCCTTCTTTTGTTCAGAAATATGATGTTAAAATTTACTTGTTGGTGCTGTGTCTGAAATTCTTGGTTGACTTTTGATTGACCCTCTCATAATGTACCCCATGTTTCCCCATTTTAAAATGATGGAATTTTCATAATGGTATGGTCCTGGGAACCCGCTCACGGTGTCGTGATTTCAAACTGTTTTTAGCTCTTCACGGTACCGTATTTACGTTAACCCTTGTATACATGCAGTCTCCAAAATGCTGCAAAAAAAAGAACTGCTAAGTACACAATGCTTTTTGTGTGCATGCCTCAAAATATTGCATACTGTACACAAGAATGGTACATGGATACCCCAAAATGCCCCTGGGTATGGGACAAAAACCAAACTGTTCTGATCGTCACACAGTCGGTGTATACCACAAGTTACTGCACTGGTTTATTTCAAGTTAGCCTTGCAATGAAACAAAGCAGGTGGCTGCTTCAGTTTACCTCATCTCTCTGAAGAGCCTTGGGCTATGCCATTAATCATTAGATAAG
>CM055816.1:89783316-89816495 GCA_029582265.1 Zoroaster sp. YZ-2022
CCATTTTAGCTGTAATAATGAGCGCTCTATTAAGGATTAGATTTCTTAAATGTTGTTTATCATAACTGGGAGAAAGACAATAATCTGATAATAAAAAGCTCTTTAATTCATAGTACACTTAAAATATGCTCTCTATTTCTGCTAAATACAAACTTGTATAATGTTAACATTTTAGATTTATTTTGCATTTTTAAACAACTTTAGGTGATGACACCATAACATGAACCCCCAAACACCTTGAGTTTGTTTTTTACAAACTCTATACCTCTAGTATTGTTTTTATTATTCTCTTCAGGATGACTTCTTCACAGAATTTTATTTATGCATCATTGTACCAAATAGGTATTTTATCTGATGGATCTGGCCTTGTCAAGAATTGGGTACATACTCATTATAGCAAAGACAATGATAGCAAACTTCTAAACCCACAAGATCTTCGATTTGCAAAAGTAACCTCTCATCTTTCCGTTGGGCTGCTTCAAACAGTTGGCATGCAATCAAGGTTTGGCACTGTGAATACTTATCAGTTTTTTTTCTCAATTTTTCTCGGTTTGTCAGGGAGTAAGTCTGATAAAGACCACGGTTTTCTTCTCTGGGGTTCAGTGCTGCATTCTTACCGCTCGAGCTCATATTGACCTGAATATGTATGAAGAAAGAATGATAAATATTTAATAGAAATAGATAAATAAGTGAGTAAGGGGAATGGGCATTGTAGACAAAAAGAGAGTGAAAATTAACAAAAGTACACACACAAAACAAGGTAAACAGATAGAAAGAAACGAAAAAGCAACATATAACTAGAAACAATTTTACTGCATACTAAGCTTGGGCGATAAACACGATATCGAATATTGCGATAACTTTTTTATTCGATTACAATATCGAGAACCTATTTAAGTTATCGGCATATCGGCGAATCGCGAATACAAATATATCACAATAAAATATAAATCGACATTGTGAGTCAAGTCAGACATTCCATGGAAATAAAACCATTAGTCTTTTGAGCTTTTAGAAATGAGAAACAAAAGCAAACTATTTCAGAAGTACATACACGCTCTGCAAATAAATTTGCAATTTATTGTGACACTTGTAGAGGGGTACATACCTGTGGTTATTGGCTCTAAAGCAATCATGCATGAATGCAAAAAAAAATTGCGATATTATTGAAAATTACATATATATGTTTGCCGATATATCGGTGATTAAAAAAAAAAAATCGTTATCGCCAAGCTTACTGCATACTTGAAACTTGATTGAATTTTTGGAAAGAATGTCGTATCCGACCACCACTTTTAAAGGGTTTTGGGGAATTTTTTGCAACCACTAACCAGTTAAAAATTATTCTATCGATTTTGGTGGTACAGAAAAGCGAAAACTATCTTTAAAATCCACTTTTATTTCCTTCTAAAAATCCTCCCTTCAGAAAATAGAAGGATCCTATAGTTGCCACTGCGCATGTACAAATGACTGTGTTGGTCACTAATTGTGGAGTTTACGACATCAGACTGACATTACTGAGGAATTCATCGTATAGCAAAATGGCTGATTTTTCATGAAATAAATATCCTGGAATAATGTGAAGTATATGTCCATCATCATCCATAAAGGTTGAATATTCTTGGCTCTTGTACAAAGTTATGTTTGTGCAACTACAATACATGTTGTACTAGTACTTTTAAGTATCTGATAAAACTCCAATGTTATAAAGATCCCATTTTTCAACAGTGCTGATTTTTTTCCCCAAAAAGTGCCCCTTTCAGGATTTTGATGGATTTGGGGTGGTTAGGGTTATAGTTTATTTTGTTGGTCAAGGTATTAACATGGTAACTATTGAAAATAATCACCAGGAATGATCTTTTTTTTAAATTGTCACTACACGATACTGAGGGACAGATCACAATGAGATATTAAAAGTCTGAAGACATAAGTTAAATTGTCAAGGATATTTTCATATAGGCCTAAGTCCAACTATTTTACAAAATATATGTAGTCTGATTAGGTCCAGATATTTTTCAAATTCTTTTAAAATTAATTCCTACATTACCTGTAACGTTAGCTGCGACGTATGTTATGTACGTTAGCTCCCAACAGCCCTAACGCTTAGACCATGGAGGAAGGAAAATAGATTCTTCCTCCATGCTTAGACATGGCAATATCACACTCAACCATACCGTCTATTTCTTCCATCCACTTGCACATGAAAGAATCTTTGTCCAACTCATCTCCAAAAATGATAACAATTTGGATTCCATACTAAATTAGTACATTTTCTGCGCATTTTCTGCAGACGGGCCGACACTCCAGGAAACCATTGTTTTGCTGCTGCATGGTACTAATACTGTGCGGCCATGCATGGCAGGTCATGACCTCTTGGCGGTCTTCGTGAAACTCTGAACTATTCTATTCTAATTAGATAACGCACACACTATAGGCCGATATGTCTGTGTGTGAAGAGAACGTCAGTATGGCTGTGCTTCTGAATAGTTGTTCGTTTAAACTTCTGTTTTCGACCGGAAGGAGAGGTCAAATTGGGGTCATGTCTGTGTAAGAAATGTGACATATTTCAGGTCTTTAAGATGATGCAAAGATTGTGAAAATATTTTCTGTGGTTCATGAGATATGATTTTTTAAATCTTTAGAAATTTTCAACTTCCGTTTCGACCGGAAGGAGAGGTCGGATTAAGTCACGTCTGTGTCACGAAAAATCACATAATTAAAGATCTATAACATGGTACAAAGACTGTGAAAATATCTTTTGTGGTTCATGAGATATGATTTTTGAAAATATTAAACTTTTGATTTAGTGTAATTCGATATCTGATGATCTCACTATGGCGTCACAATTTGACATAAAACTACATGTTAAGGTCTAACTATGTGTCAAGTTTTAGGTTCTGTGACCTCTGCAACTATGTTTTTGTCTGGATAATTCTTATTCGGAAGAAGAAGAAGAAGAAGAAGAAGAAAAAAAAAAACCCGAACAATATCAATAGGTGTTCACGCCGTAGCTCGAACACCTAATAATAATAATAATAATAATAATAATAATAATAATAATAATAATAATAATAATAATAATAATAATAATAATAATAATAATAATAATAATAATAATAATAATAATAATAATAATAATAATAATAATAATAATAATAATAATAATAATAATAATAATAATAATAATAATAATAATAATAATAATAATAATAATAATAATAATAATAATAATAATAATAATAATAATAATAATAATAATAATAATAATAATAATAATAATAATAATAATAATAATAATAATAATAATAATAATAATAATAATAATAATAATAATAATAATAATAATAATAATAATAATAATAATAATAATAATAATAATAATAATAATAATAATAATAATAATAATAATAATAATAATAATAATAATAATAATAATAATAATAATAATAATAATAATAATAATAATAATAATAATAATAATAATAATAATAATAATAATAATAATAATAATAATAATAATAATAATAATAATAATAATAATAATAATAATAATAATAATAATAATAATAATAATAATAATAATAATAATAATAATAATAATAATAATAATAATAATAATAATAATAATAATAATAATAATGTGGACTTATATAGCGCCGTATCCACCAAACTGGTGCTCAAGGCGCATTATATTATTACTCCTGCTCATCAGGCGCATAAATCATTCCTGAAAATTCCTGAAAAGATAAAAAGGTAGTGGAAACCGAGTGGTTATTTCCGTTCATTTGGTTGCCGCTCTCAAAAATAAGGTGAATATTGAGTATTGCAACTTAAATAATGTAACATAACAAAAATTGCTGAGCCGTGAATGTTCGTGCAATTGTTGTCCTACGAGCACTCATAATAATCAACATCATCAGCAGACACATCACAAAGGCCATACAACATTAAAATATAGATCCATTATATTTGATAAGTGCATTTATGCATAGCGAAGACTGCCAGACTGTTTTATTATCTGGGACAGCGTAACCGTCGTCTCAGGGCACATTTACGGTCGGATTGCTTTTGTCTTTTCAGTGATCCCGGTCGTGACACTTGTGTCCTTGAGCAAGACACTTAACCATAATTGCTTATAGGGGCAGAGACAGTTTAACAACTGCCTTGTTCTGGACTAGTTACCCCTCCCAGTCCTGTTCGCACCGTGAAGAGGCTGGCTATTAAAGGTCCTGTGAAGAGTGTATTTACCAAACTTTATTTTTTGGTGCCGTTATACTGATTGGTATGAATTAAAAACAATTTTAAATGTTTTTTTTAATCGAGTGGATTATTAATGGTTTATCTAATAATCAAAAATTGACCCCCCGAATTGTCGAAGTTTTAACGAAACGTTACGTGAGCGACACAAAGGCAGAGAATTTCTATACATTCTCGTGGAGATAGGCGGTATGTGGTTTGGTGCCAGACTTTGATCGGGTAATAAACACTAAGCCCCATTGTATCATAGATTGTATGGAAATTAGACTTAACTCATATTGACCAAAAGGATTTAAGCTTTACAACATGCTGGCAACGTGTTTACACAAGATTTACGTAATATAAACATGCACTCGAACAGCATTAACCCAGCCACGGATGTACCGTGAACCGCAGCGCAACCCCCATCATGCGGTCGGAACATACACCGAAGGCAATGCTAACATTACGGTGTTATGCATGGGAGTATAACTAAATGGCCACTTACCCCGAGTCTTTCTCGCTTTAAAAAAGCACCTCTCTTCTTCGTTGGAGCCGATCCCAGCCTTCTTACTTAGCGGGAATACGGTTGGAATTGCATCTGGTAGCAGCATGGCCTTATAAGCCATACCGAACTGGCTGTGAAGGCCCCGTTCAAAGCATGTCTGCTCGAAGTGTGCACTTTATATGAATGAGTGTTCCGTCGGTCCCGACCAATTCGCTCTGGTCAGCTTCACTTTAGCCGTCCAAATACGTCTGTATTTTGGATCAGACGGAAATTGGTGTAGACTAACACCGTCTTTGGTGGTGTTGCTGCAACCTGCAGCGACACACCTCGATGGCATTATCGAAAATAATAAGCTTCAAACCTGACGAAAACTTTAGGAAACTTTTCTCTAGCAACACTCTGCATGCATGTGCGCTGTATCTGACATACTTGGGCAAGTGCTGTGGATCGCGGATCGGGAATTGCCTGAGTGTACGTCACGAATGTTATGCTAATGAGGGGATATGGGCGTGTCGAAAAGCACCCCTAAATTTAAAAATTAATATTTTTATGGTATAAACGTGAGGGGAAAAATTACAAATGACAAATATATGTTCCAGTAGGCATACTTTATTGTATGCAATGAAAAAAAACCTATTTCATAAGACCTTTAACTTGTCTTGTTTCGGTGTGAGGAGCTGGTTTCTTCAGTGTGGAGTCGTTGTAACAACTCAATGACTTAGTAGCCCCCACCAAAAAGTTATTTACTAGTCATTTGCGGTAAGACTGATGTATATTTTCAGGGTATAATAACCAACTAGTTTACCAGAGAACGACGTCAAAATTGCCAAGCCGTAATTATTGGTGCAATTATTTCCCTATTATAGCACTCACAATCATCAACATTACCAACAGAAACAAACTCACTGTTCCTCGAACAAAAGCCATACAATTATTTATTTAAAATATAGATCCCATCAATATTAAAGATTTGATGAAGTGCATTATGCATAGCGAAGACTGTCAAACTTTGTTTTATTATCTGGGACAACATAACTGTCATCTCAGCTGGGACACACTTAATTAGTCAGTTAATTTTTTGTGACAGTCATTTGTGGCACGAATAGGCCTAATGTCTATTTCCAGGGTATAATCACCAATATTGTATACCAGAACAATGTCAAAATTACCGAGCCGTGAATTCAGTGCACTTAATGCCCTCATCCTTCGGCTGCAGCGCAGACCAACCACATTAATTCTTCCATGCAATGCGATCTATGGCAAGTGCGGCAATCTGGTCCTCTTGTAGCATGCCCTCTCAATCCACCAGTAAACGTTGAACGCCCTACCACCACTCACCAACAACATTCATACTCGTCGTTCTTCTTGAACATAATTATTTATTAACATTTTGGGAAATAAATCAGGGTCATTATTCACTTTAGGTAGTTGTACCTCCAGTTCTTTTCAGAACTAATTACTACTCAATTGAGATTCCACATGGTGTCACCGCAATTAGTCTTACTTAGTTTTAAAACAAATGTTTTACCTGACTCCTGACTCCATTTTTACCCGACTCCATCACCAATTTACTTTATGTTAAATTGGTGATGGAGTCGACTCGAACGTCTTGAGAAAACTGAGTTGGCTTAATTGTTTTAATTTTAGAGATACACAAAAGCAGAAGTCTTTTAACTACATGAAGTGTGCCAGTCGTGTAGTAACGTTAACAGCGTAAGTACTGCAAGAACAAATAATTTTGGTCATTCATGACGTATTGTTCCGTAGACTATGACAGACATTGGTCTCAACAAGAAGCTGTGCAGTCTGGGAGACTTACCCGGCGCCCGTGTGAGAGAAAACAATTGAGTGCGCTCGCCTCACCGCTGCGTATCTGCAGTTCATATCCAGGGGCCAATTTAAACAGACTTCCAGTCAAACTGCTGGTAACCACCACAACCTTCTTAGCGAATTTTTGTGTTAAGCATTCTGCTTAGCGGCTCGTTGAAAGTGATGCTTGTTCGTAAGCCGATAGCATTACCAGTACGCACATTCTTTTCGCTGCTTTGGGTTCCCGCTGGCATACCGTTGTGTGCAATTTAACTTCAATTCCTCGATTTTAACGTTCAAAGGCGATTCTTGAAAGCAGAAATTGACTTTGTTTATAAGATTTTGAGTATTTACAACATAATACGTTAAAGGCAATTCCCGAGCTTTCTAATTTCTTACCCGTAAATCCTTCAAGTAAAGGGTGGTCAATATTAGAATAACGGTTTATGTTTAATACAATAACGTCACACTCACCAACATTAATTAATTTGTTGCCGTTGTCTTTTCCGTCCTAACTTGATTCAGAAGCCCTCCAGTGGTGTGTGTGTGTGGGGGGGGGGGGGGGTGTAACGAGGTATATAATGTTTAGTGGGTTTCTTGTGGAAGGATGGCCTTATAGAGGCGCTGGTCACCTGTTCTATCTTACCACTCGGCTTTGTTCATAAGCCGAACCTGCACACGCGATCAATTCCGCCCGTTGTGGGCACTATAAACAGCGCTAAGGAATTGCGCGCTGCCGACAGACAGATACGGCTAATTATACAGACTTGATCTCAAGTCTTGCATACGCTTAAAATACACTGCATGTATACCGTAATTTTACGGCGAAACGTGTGTAAATTCTACGGTGAATTACCGTAATATCCCTTTCTCAGTGTTTTACGCCCGAAACCCGTATTACGGCCGCCCCATTGCACTCTGGGATATATCCAATAGGTAAATAATCTGACCATAATTTGACCTATAGCTTTGTGCTCGAATCATTTCCAAGGTTTAATATGTGAAAATGTTTGTTAGCATTATGGATAAGTAAGACTAATTGCGGTGACACCATGTGGAATCTCAATTGAGTAGTAATTAGTTCTGAAAAGAACTGGAGGTACAACTCGACGTTTCGATCAGTATGCTCTGATCGTCCTCAGGAGAATGCCGGACTCTGGCCAGCCGAAGATTCACAAACCTGATGTTCCTCTCCGCCCTATCGTCGCCTCCAGATCGAGGTTCACCTACGTACAACACAGCCCATCATCTAGCTAAGATCCTCCGACCCTTGGTGGGTCTCACTCAACACCATGTGTCCAACTCCGGTCAGTTCGTTGAGATCACCTGGGGCCTCACCCTTCAACCCAGCGACATCTTGGTTAGTTTTGATGTTGTCTCCCTATTCACCAGTGTCCCAACTACAGAGACATGCCTCCTGGTGAAGGACAGACTCGTACAAGATCTTTCCCTTGATGATCGCATATCATTCACCCCTGACCAAATTCATGATTTGCTACTAACATGTGTCTCTTCAAGTTGTTTTCAGTTTCAGGGCAAGTTCTACGAGCAGACAGCTGGGACCTCCATGGGATCTCCTTTATCCCCGGTCCTTGCTGATATTTTCAGGGAAGAGTTTGAAAACTCTTTCCTCAACACCGCCGACCTCCAACCCAAGCTGTGGCTCCGATACGTGGATGACACCTTTGTGGTTTGGCCACATAGCAGAGACACACTCCAGAATTTTCTACAACATCTCAACCAGCAACACCCGAGCATCAAGTTCACCATGGAAACAGAAGAAGACGGCAAGATCGCGTTCCTTGATGTTGGCATTTCCAGAAACCCAGACGGCTCCCTACACCTGGCGTCTACAGAAAGCCCACACACACAGATCGGTACCTGAACCAGCGCTCCTTCCATCACCCAAGCATCAAGTCATCGGTCAACCGTGCCCTCGTAACCGCGCCTACAACATTTGCGACAAGGACAGCCTTCCCAAGGAACTACAGCACATCCGAACTACCCTCAAAGCATAGCGGTTACAATCCTAGCAAGATCAGCACAGCGAAGCGGTTCCAACCCCGAAAGCAAGGTAAGTAATCTAACCCTCTCTGCTTGTCTCCCCTATCTAGGTTCGACGTCTCACAAACTACAACGCATCCTCCAACGAGCAGGCATCGATGTGTTCCACTCAGCCCCCAGCAAACTCCAAGGACTTCTACACACCCACAATTAAGGACAAACCAGACCCAAACAACAGAGCGGGAGTCTACCGGATCCCCTGTGAGTGCGGTCAGGTGTACATCGGCGAAACAGGACGCAACCTCCCCATCAGATTGAAGGAACACCGAGCACACGGCCGCAGAGGAGATTTCGAGAAGCCCGCCATCGTCAAGCACTCGCACACCAAGGACCACCAAATCGACTAGCAGGCAGCCCAACTCATCACACCCATCGACGCATGGTACCCCAGACGCATCAGAGAGGCCATCGAGAGTCAAACACGACACTGTGCCACAGTACATCGGCTTCTTCATCAGCGACATTTGGCGACCAATACTACAGACTGAAGGATCTTCTATATCCAAAGTCCATAACCCACCCCAGACTGAGGGATCCGATATCCTAAGTCAACCACCCTCCTCCCCCCCCCCCCTGTGCTTGTTAACAACTGATTCAGTTCAGTGAGCACACACTCCTCTCCCTCAACCCCCTAGGATCCTAGTCTCAACAGTTCCCGCCTGCGCGCCTCAACGAACTAATCCTCCAGCATCAATTCATGGGATGATCCTCCAGCAGTCTACTTAAGCAGCAGCATTTTCCAGAGTCCGGCATTCTCCTGAGGACGATCAGAGCATACTGATCGAAACGTCGAGTTGTACCTCCAGTTCTTTTCAGACATTACAATAAGTTAACGGACATCTCTCATACAAACACCAGCGTTGAAATACGCACTGCATTACGCACACAGACAAGTATAGACCAAATGCATATACCCTCTATTTTATGAAACCCATGCTCCCAAAAGAAACAGGTACTGGACATATTAACTGTACCCCATGCAAATTTAGTTTGTCTACTTGCTGTAGAAACCCAATATTTCTGCTTTTGGAAAATTTGAGCACTGACCTCGTCACGCACGACCATTAACAATACACGTGTTTCGCGGTGGTAAGACGCTCCCTACGTGGCCTCCAGTGGGCGGTCTATTTGCTGTTCACTCGATCATGTAGTTCATTCATAAAGTAACTGCACAGTTAGTTGCTGTAGACCATAATGAATATTCAAACAAAGTTTTAATGAAATTTACAAAATTTTACTGTATGTACGTATGTAATATTCACAGACCACCGAAGTTGATCGACTGCATTCTAATGACACAGTTGTGCGCCGCGTGCAATCTTCACGGTACTGCATGCTGATTGGCTAATCGACGCGAGGAGGTCACCGGTTCACTGCGTGATCATTAAATGAATATTCATTACTTCCCAAACCACCGCGCGTTGTAATTAGCTTATGTAAATAAGTGATGATGTCATATAGCTCATTAAAGTTTGTCACTGAGCCCGTGCTTACTTACACCATGGAGGAAGCCATGCAAAGCTACAAGTTTTACCTAGCATTATGGATAGCATGTGTGGATAGCATTGGTTATGAGGTATGGTTATGACGTATGGTTTGGAGGCGCATAATTTGCCCCGCTTAGCTGTCCCATGGCTACTGGAATTCGACTCCAGCGCACATGCACACGGTGAATTTCTCATGCCAGAATTCAGGAGGGGGTAGGGGGTCCGTGGTAAGTGTGCACCACGACAACAGCCTTGGTCATAGGCTACATACTGTACATATATCATGTACTACATGCGTTGATGAAATCATAGTGAACTTTGCTGGGAAGATGATGTTAAAATCTTAATTCCTAGTAGTGAAGACATTGTTTCCGTTATATATAATAAACTTGACAAGAACCTGGCCTTATAAAAGCTCATTTCTGAACCAACCACCAGAAGTGTCTTCACAATAATGGTTGCGTTATTGTTATGGCGTTTTTGGGAAGCTCAAGTGATGACGAGTGTATAACTCCTGGTCACGAAAACGCGGTAAGTTAGGCATATAACTAGACGCTATTGTCGGACACATTTTTATTCTCTGCCGAGATTATACATGAGAACAAGGGTGGAAACATCATGACGTAACTGGGACGTATTATAACACCTCATATATTATATTATGTCTTGTGATTGGTTGAGAGCGTACGTGTCACATGATGTTCGCTATTTTTTAAAACCATAATATGCCAAGCAAACAAGGAAAAACTCGCCCATGGCAATGAACTAGCCCATGAAATTGGTCTAAACGCGTCAATGCTGTTAATGTTAATTGTTAATTAACTATGAATAAATAAATGTTACAGAAGTGTTACAGAAGTTCAATATTAATTTCGGAGTGTTGTCAATTAAGTTAATGAAAGTCACGTAAAATTGATTTATTGTAGCAGGCCTCTTAATACATTGTGCAGAATATATGTATGAGGTGTTATAAAACAAATATTGACTGTTTCACTAGTGGTACAGTAAAACTCGTCTCCCTCGGTGATCTCTGTCCAGAGCGTTCTATTTTCCTCGAGGCGAAGCCGAGGGGAAATTCGAAAGCTCCAGGGATCACCTCAGGTCTCAGGAGGCTATAGTTTTACTGTGTACCACTCGCAGCAGTCAATAATGTGTATACTTTACCCACTCGATTAATACACTCGTGTCGACATTGCGTCGCTCGAACCCATCCATCTTGCTGTCCGCCCGCGCCTGCGCCTGCGCCTGCCCATCCCTGCCAAGTCCACCAAAGAAACAGTCCATTGCATACAGCGGTTGAGGGCGTGCTTTAAAGAAAAATACAAAAATAAAAATCCCAAAGTGGAATGTTCCGAATAATGTTACAAGAAATGTAACTATTTGTGCTATTAGTAGATTGCAAATGTACTGCAACAATATAATTTTACATTTTACTTTGAAACAATTTAAGCTAAGTATTTTTAATCATTTTTGTATACTATAAATTATTAGTCAGAACATTGAGAAAGTACTCCATCGCCACATATAAAATGCACTCACCCAGTATATAGGTCAAAGTTCATTAATCTTGCCGGGAGTCGGGAGATTTTTGGATGCATTGACATTTTTTTGTACTTTGTAGACACTAACGTTAGTTTGGAACAAATAAATAAGGAATTTGCTTGCAATTACCAATGATATAGGCCTACAGTTATATGAAATGCCTGTCATAAAGTTACAACATATCGTGTCGTCCAGTAGTGAAGATACGGTAAGACAACAACCAATGCATGATTTACTATTCTTCATTGTGTTTAGTACTTTTAGTACCTTAACCAGTTACAGTATTAACCCTAACCCCTACAAGAGAGACAGTAGCGATGTCAACGTAATCGCGCTAAATACATTTCCTATTCTGGTTGCACGCAAAATTAATAATTTTTAAATCGTCACAGAACAATTACTATTTTGTTTTTAACTGCGACAGTTATGAATTATTTGGAAATTTTTCAAATACTAGCTAGGCCTAGGCCCTAGCCTAGGCCTAAATTTATTTTTATTAGGGCCTACTACTTTATTTCTTTGGTGGTTATATTTTCACCAGTGAGTTTCTCTTGATAAGAGCTTTAAAATGATTTAGTTTGACCATATTGTGGGGGGGGGGGGGGGAATGGGATGACAGGCCTACACTGATACAGCTACCTACAGCCAGGTATTTCACAGGCATGCTGAATACAACAACAGAAAAGTGTGCAGGCTGCTCAATGCAACAAGATCCACCAGCTAGAACAATGGTTCTTTTGTTCTCTGCCGAAGGCAACACAAGATGCAACAACTTTTGACATTTGTTGCATTGAGCATGGTTAGGGTTAAAGCAGTTATCATCACTTGTTCACTATCTAAGCTGACTGAAGGCCGGTTCTAACTCCGGAAAAAATATTGTATCCAACCGCCATTTTTAATTTAAGGGTTTTGGGGATTTTTTTTTTTTTGCAACCACTAACCAGTTAAAAAAATGATTTGATTTTGGGGGTACAGAAAGAGAAAACTATCTTTAAATTCCGCTTTTATGATGGTTTGCAGACTTTATTTCCCTTGTAAAAAATCTTTCCCTTCAGAAAATAGAAGAATCCTAGGAAAGAATGTCGTATCCGGCCGCCACTTTTTAAGGGCTTTTTTGGATTTTTTTTTGCAACCACTAACCAGTTAAAAAAATCATTCTATCGATATTTGGTGGTACAGAACTTAGCGAAAACTATCTTTAAAATCCACTTTTATGATGGTTTTCGGACTTGATTTCCCTTCTAAAAAAATCCTCCCCTTCAGAAAATAGAAGGATCCTATTATAGTTGCCACTACGCATGTACAATGACTGTGTTGGTCACTAATTGTGGAGTTTACAAGATCAGACTGACATGACTGAGGAAGTCATCGTATACCAAAAATGCCTGATTTTTCATGAAATAAATATCCTGGAATAATTTGAAGTATATGTCCATCATCATCCATCATGTTCTCCACCTTACCAGGTAGGTAAGATTACATTATTGGTTATATTTAATGAAAAATAGTGGCGGCCAGATACGACATTCTACCCGAATCCTATTATAGTTGCCACTGTGCATACATGTACAATGACCGTGTTGACAAGATCAGACTGACATGACTGAGGAAGTCATTGTATACCAAAAATGGCTGACTTCGTATGTTCCTTTTTTATGGAGTGCCATGGTCGAGCGGTTTAGTGCATCGGATTTGTGTTCTGATGGCCGAGTCGTCAGAATGTGGGTTCGAATCCCAACTGCGACCGTGGTGCTTGTGTCCTTGAGCAAGACACTTTACCATAATTGCTTCTCTCCACCCAGGAGTAAATGGGTACCTGTGAGGGCAGAGTTGGTTGTTGTGTTTGATTAGCCCATATCCGCCGAAATGGAAGCAATTGAGCTGTATACTCCCCAGGGAGCTGAGATGGTTTCAGGAATGATTTACATGTATGCTCCTGATGAGCATGAGTAAAAAATGTACAGCCCTGTGATTCCTTGTGTAAGAGCGCTTTAAAATGCCTCCATTATTATTATCATCATTAATGCACCTGATTCTTATTTTAAAACTTTTTTGTTGCTGATCAGACTCACAAGGCTGACAACTTGTTGAAGCCAGAGACGTATCGCAAGTGGAAATGTGCTGAAGGTGCCGAGAGAAAAGCTTCGGTCATTCTGCAGGTAAGGCACCTATCACTTACTATCACTCCAATCTCTCCACTCCCGGGTCGCCCACGTATTGATAGCAAGAAATATAGGCATTTGATGCCTTTGTTGCCCAGGGGTCGGGACTTTGGGGAGTATACAGCTCAATTGCTGCCATTACAGCGCATATAGGGCTAATCAAACACAACCAACTCTGCCCTCACAGGTACCCATTTACTCCTGGGTGGAGAGAAGCAATTATAGTAAAGTGTCTTGCTCAAGGACACAAGCACCACGGTCACGGATTTGAACCAACATTCTGAAGACTCGGCCATCAGAACACAAATCTAATGCACTAAACCGCTCGGCCATGGTACTCCATAATGGTCTCCCCAGAAAACTAAAACTAAAAAGAATTCCCTGGATCCCCTACTGCATAGCTGCCAAGGATTACAAATTTTTAGTAATTATTACGAGTTTTCAAGAATTATGAAAGTACAAATTGCTCTTTAAAAATTACAAATTTCAAATTTTCCACCCCCCCAAAAAAAAGCCCTTGATAAAGTACCATTTTATGAGCAATTGGGTAAAATCATGTATAACAATTGTAAAAATCAATTGGTACCCATACTGAATATTTTCGTACATGTAGTGTGCTATAATAAATAAGTTCTGAATTACCAAAAAGTATTATACATGTACAGTGTAGATGTCATTTAGCATAGTGTCAATACCTTGTTCGTCAGGGTACCAATTTGTGTGATGTAGTAATGGGTAATAAACAGGAACCAGCGAAGAGCCTACAGTTTCATCATGGTGCCCGCCACTGTGCAAACGTGCAATCGGGAGTGAGAAATGTTTCATTACTAATCGGAAATTTGAAATGTTGGCGACTTTGCTACTGTATTTTCCCCTGTAATGTTAACCCTTAGGTGAGTTAGTTTTTGTTGTTTGCAAGTGGCACATTGTAGAGGACAAAGTTATGAATTTTCTTGTTCTTTGTGCACAGTTTGAAAAAGCCACACAGATACACTCCATCGATATTGGCAATGAAAGCTCAGCATTTGTGGAGGTGTTGGTCGGCCATGCTACTTCAAACTCTCCAGATGATTATCAGGTAATCTTTCAGCAGGGAATGTATAGCATTGGTACATTGTAATTAGCACTGTGCATCCATGTGTATTTTTGGAACTGTGTACCTGGCTGCCGTAATGGTCCGGTACTGGTTACCTGTAAATAAAATGATAAAAAATCTCACCGCAATTCGTCTTACTTATCCTCAACCATGCAAAGGTACAAGTGAAATAAAACAAAGTACTCCAAAACGTGTTATGTCGCCAAACTCTACTGCCTTCAATTAACTGCCATGACTGGCCAGCACAGTGTGCGTAGCTAGCTGAGAACAGTGCTGATGACGAAGCCAGTGGTGGTGGATTGTTAGCAATTTTTCTGCTGAATGACATATTTCTCTGAATAATTTTTTTTTTGGAGTAGCAGTGGATTAAGAGAAATGACTTGAGTTCTGGGTCTGGACCCTGTATCGCGGCTCCTTTGTGATCTGTCAGTTAGCTAACCACTGAAGCACATGTAGTGTGCTTTTGTTTCTCACTTCTGAAAGCTGAAAAGACTGGCGTAATTTTGTTTCCCGACGTTTGCAATTTTTATTGTGATATATTTTTTAATCACGATTTGCCAATGTCTCGATACCATGAAAATGTTCTCATTGAGTAATAGAAGGTATTGCAATATTTGATTTTTTTTTTATGAAAGGTTGCCATAACACAAGGCTCTTAAAATGCCACTCAAAGTGCAGGCTAGAACTCGAGGACGGGGGGAGAATAAAAAATATATTTAAAAAAAGTTGATATTTGCCGTCAGCTGACGCTTTTCCGTCAATACAAATGTACTTTGAGCCTTCCACCTCACTGAAAGTGTTATCACTCAAGCTATTTTCCATTCATCACAGGTGATCCTTGTGACTTCTTCATTCATGAGCCCCATGGATAGCAAGAACTGCATAAACACAAACCGTGTCAGGATGTTTGGCCCAGACAAACTCTCCAAAGCTGTCTCGGACAAAAAATGGGACAGGGTGAAAGTAGTTTGCTCTCAACCTTTCAACAAGGTAACAACTGCTTGGATCAATGGAACACCATTATTTAATAATAATAATAACAATGTGGACTTATACAGCACACGTATCCACCAAACTGGTGCTCAAGGCGCATTACATTATTACCCCTGCTCATCAGGCTCATAAATCATTCCTGAAACCATCTCAGCTCCCTGGGGAGTATACAGCTCAATTGCTGCCATTTCAGCTCATATGGGCTAATCAAACACAACAACCAACTCTGCCCTCACAGGTACCCATTTACCCCTGGGTGGAGAGAAGCAATTATTGTAAAGTGTCTTGCTCAAGGACACAAGCACCCCCGGTCGTGGCTGGGATTCGAACCCACATTCTGACGACTCAGCCATCAGAACACAAATCCGATGCGCTCGACCATGGCACTCCATTTAAAATGGAAAATGTTTTAACCACTGTAGTGTCGCGGTCTAGTGCATCGGACTCAAGTTCTGGTGTTGTCAGAATGTGGGTTCGAACCCCGGCATGGCTGGTCATGGCACTTATGTCCTTGAGCAAGACACTTAACCATAATTGCTTCGTCCTTCGGATGGGACGTTAAGCCGTAGGTCCTGTGTACTAGATAAAGTAATGCACATAAGATGTAAATGCATAAATAACCCGGTCTTATAAAACCCCGGTGTGACTCACGAAAGCGCTTGGTTATTCAAGCGTATCGCTTGGTAACCTTCTGGTCGTACAAAAGGCTGTCTAATCGGATAAGTCACTATTGTTAAAGGATTATTCGCTGGCTTGTAATTTTGGAGTGTGACAGATGCCAATTACTACGATTTTGGTTTAATTTAATAGACGATTTCTTCACTCCTTTTAAGACTTCCGTTGATAGCATGCACGCGTTAATAGGTCTTCAGTCCTTATTTCCCCAGCACATAACATTAGGATGCACATACCTGGTAACAGACTAATTGTACGAATCTTAGCACATAAATCTGTGGCTGTGTGTACATAAAAAGATAATTCGCCTGTATCGGCGTAAACAAGCGCCACAGCTTCCCAGGTCTCCGCAGTTTACACGCAAACTAATACATCTATACGTTGGGGACCAGCGTAGACAAATCGTCTTAAAAATACTACTGTAAAAACTACTTCTTTTGCATGGGGCGACGAATAATATTCCACATGCCTTGCACGGAACATGTCCAGTATACAAATTTGAATGTGGATGCACATTTTAGCTGTATCAAATTTACGCTTTCATTTCCAATTTCTTTGGCAACAAAATTAATTCCAAAGTTTTTTGTATAAAAATAAATAACATAAAAAATATGTATTATGAATATGATGGGAGGGAGAGAATGGGGAGAAAGAGAAAACATGACTTTTTTTTGGATGAAAGCTACATTGAAATATCTCATTTTGTGAAAAGAGCCGTTTTTAACATCTTTAACAAATGTGTTTGTGTTTTGTCCTGTAAGAGTTTACATAAAATATTGGTCTTCGCGATGATTTTTAATTTTTATTTCATAAGCCCATCACAGTTGAAGAAGGTTCAATAGGCAGAAGGGTGACCCTTCCAATCACCAAGTGCGTTATGGATCACGTGATAACATTTCCTGCTATTCCGTGTAAAACTTACTCCCTGTACTGTTTTTTAACTTCATTCTTGCAATAGGTGCCGTGAGCACTTTCGCTCGATATCAACAAGTGTTAAAAATTGAACCATTTTCAAGCAGTACTAGTAGCACTTTCCGGTTTTTTTTCTTAAGGAAACTTGGTTTATATTGAAAAAGAATTCTTCCTCTTTAAAATTGTCACACCATGGGTCCGACTTTCCCATCGGGTAGCAACACAGCAAATGAATCAACAAAAGAAATGACCTTTTAAGAAGAACAAAACACCGAGGACCACCACTTGCAAAATAAAATAACTAATGATTTTGCTCTGGTCACATCACGTTTGGAATATGCAAATTCACTTCTCCAAGGATCCTCTAGCAAAGAGATCAACGGCTTCAAAATCGTGCTGCAAAATTAATTTTCATGGCTAAAAAGTATGACCATGTCTCCCCTCTCCTACGACAGCTTCGCGGGCTTCCCATTCGAGACCGGATTGATTTCAAAACATTGACTATTGCCTATAAATGTGTTACTGACTCTGCACCATCCTATCTCTGTGAGCTTATTATACCATACCAACCTAACCACAGTAGACTCCGTTCAAATTCTGATTCCCGGATCTTCAAAAGCCAACTACACATTTAACTGCGGCTAACAAGGGTTTCTATACTGCTGCACCCAGCATTTGGAATGAGCTGGTATCCGTCATGCTTCTTCATTTAGTCAATTTAAAACATCTCTCAAGACTCATTTATTTTAGGCACTGTATTTTTAAATTGTACTTGCATCTCTGTGTAAAGCGCTGTGATACCGTTTGTGTAAGAGCGCTATATAAATGCCTTCATTGTATTGCAGAATGTCGTATCCGACCGCCACTTTTTCTCATTCAATATAACCAATAATGTCATCTTACCTACCCAGTAAGGTGGAGAACGTATGGATGATGATGGACATATACTTCAAATTATTCCAGGATATTTATTTCATGAAAAATCAGGCATTTTTGGTATACGATGACTTCCTCAGTCATGTTAGTGACCAACACGGTCATTGTACATGCGCAGTGGCAACTATATAGGATTATTATTTTTTTAGAAGGGAAATAAAGTCCAAAAACCATCATAAAAGTGTATTTTAAAGATAATTTTCACTTTCTGTAACCCCAAAAATCGATAGAATCATTTTTTAACTGGTTCATGGTTGCAAAAAAATTCCAAGAAAACCCTTAAAAAGTGGCGGTCGGATACGACATTCTTTCCAATGATTTAATTAATAAGTACAAATATCTATTGTTTTTTGTTTTACCCTAATTTAAATAAACAAAAATAATTATCACCACAAAAAAATTTAAAAAAAGGTTCTGTTGTACTTCAATCTTGCGGGACTCTCATCACTCTGTTGATGATGACTACCAGACTCGCTCTGCTAACTCCACTAAGGAGGGGGTGTCCACACAGGACTGTTTAGGCTTAGAGCCACTCGGGCATCTCTTTATGTAGGTTCGTCTGTCCCAACCTTTTTAAACAAAGAAAATCACATTTTTACTAATTATTCCCATAAAACAGGGGAGTTTGTTTTCCCCAAACCCTATCAGTAGTTCCTAAGGAATTAAACAATCTTACACTATGAATAACTTTACCCTGAAAATGGGCCTGTTACGTGTGTGACATTCGGACATGTTTTTGAGGTGTACTCCATTTAATAGAAAAAAGTTGTATGAGTACTTTTGTTTGAATATGGTTTATGTGTTATCTACAGGGGATATTCTTTAAATTAAAAAAGGATTTCTTTAAAATTATAATTGGAGTCCCACTGCATTAGAAAATATCTGCGTTACGTGTGTGACATCAGACGATTACAATTTTTTGAGTTGGCTCAGAGTTTACTTTTGTCATTTATATCCCTATAAAGAATACATGTTAAACTAACCTATAATTAACGTTAACTTTGGTAAAACCTTTTTGTTTTTCAATAGCATTAGCAATTGTGGCGTTACGTGTGTGACTCCAGGCTCACCCTTTGAGGGATATTTTTGTCAAGAACAACAAACATAATACTCACAACACTCACAAAGCTTTCAGAACAACACTAGTAATTTATTAAATGACACATCAAGTTGGTTCAATATTCATTGTAAAATCAACTCAAAGTCAGCTATGCATAAATAGTGTAAAATGCACATTTTATACATGTTTTTATGTGATTGTTTTGTTTGCTGCTCGTAGTTTCCTTCCAAAGCAAAAGACACTTTATTGAAAGTTCTCATTTACCTCAAAGATTTTGCCTCCATGTAGATTGAAAGCAGTTTGTTTAAAACCAAACTCAGATCAAGAGTAAAGTTCCACATGTATGATATTGAAAATGTGGATTTTAACAGCTGGATGATTTTGTATCAAATGGTAAATGGCAACACATGGGGTTCATTCTTCTACTTTGCCCTTAATAACCCCCTTTATAATCAGAAATCATCACATTAAATAAAAATGTATTTAACCTTTCGGATTCAGTTCAAGCTATGTTTTAAATACAACAAAGTGTTTGTTAATGGATGGTGGTTTGTACACTGTACTTTGGTAAAAATTATTTTTGAAAATATAAACTGAATGCATACGTTAACACTTTTTGGGTGAACTGTCAATGAAATATTTGGGCCTATAGATTTAACTTCACTTGGTAAATTTTCCTTTTTTTTTTTCTTTCTTATAATTTTAGAATTTTACCAATATTCAACATGCACATTGGATTTACAACATATTTGCAATATTATTGTAGCCCAGACTTCTGAAAAACACTAATATTAATTTAGCAACCATTAATGCTCAACAAGTCTGAGTAGTGAGTTCTATTACAATTTAAAAGTCCATAAACCTATATTGGCCACGACTTCCAGCTACGTCAGGAGGTGATATCTTCCCCAAAACTTTGTCCGGTGTATAGAACACGATATCTCTGTCCTTTGGCCATTTCCAATATCCACCTGATTTTTCCATGGCATCTACCTCTATGTTTATTTCCACTATGGACTCAACTTTGCCAGGATATTTAGAACCATCATAACTGACAAGAACCCAATCTCCTACAGTGTATGGCATTGGGGGTCATTAGCACAATTCTTGGATAATTCTTGTTCAGGTGTTTCGTATGTGATGGTGACCTCTGGCTCTACATTCCCACCAGATGTATGCCACAACTCAACTTTTCCATTTGAACTTGCTTTTGCTTCATGCATTTTCTGAATTCCTGGCACAGGAAGAACGTTGTCGTATGGCCTGCACCACTCTACATTTCGATCGATGTCTTCTTGAGAAATATGTACTACTTCTGTTTCAGTCATGATCTTCTCTGCAACATTTGCAAAATCGACAGAACTTTGAACAATGGGAGATTGTGGGCCCTTACTCATTACAGCTCGCCTGACCATACTTTTTGCCCTACCATCAACAACGCCTTTGCCGTGTGATGTAGCAAAGTATTTCCACCAAACAGTGCGGTTACCTTGTTTTGCTAGGGTACTGATCACTTTCATTGCAAACTTGTTTTTGAACTCAGAACTTGGTCCATCACTGAATATAATCACATCAGAGTGTGAAGGGATCAGTTCACTTAGATAACTGAGAAAGGTAAACAGTGTTTTTACCTTTGTCTACACTGTGAAAATAAGATAGCTTTTGCAGTGACCCTTATTGAAAATTGCAACAGTGAATAAATTTACTGATGCACGTGACCATAAGGCACTCTGTATTTCATTCTGATATTCACAGGAGTAGGCCATGGCAAAATCTATCTGTATTACATATGCACTATTCTTTTGACCCGTACATGTTCTCGGTAGCCTGGAAAGCTTTCCAGTAATTTGTCAACCAATTCTCCCACTAAATTTCTCTTTCTGAATTCGCCCATTTTCAGTTTTGGTCCATTCATACCAGTCAATTTCTACACTCTTGTCAAGCTGATTGAGATCGTTTTCAAAAATCCCTTGACAGTTGTTCCATTCCCCTTTCCAACACAAACTTTGTAAGTCCTGTGAGTCACACAGACAGATTTCCCACAACTCATTGTCATACTTGAGTCCAATAGCTTCCACCTTAAGGATGAAATTTTCATGTGTACGACACTTACACTGATCAGTAGGGGTATCTTTGAGTAAGAACACATTTTTTGGTCTTAGTTTGGCAAATGTGGAATATCCAATTACACACTTAGGATACTTACTCTTAAATACTGAGTATGCTTCTTTGATATACATGGTGAGATAGTATTTACGCAATCTTTTTTTGACACCCTATTCCCATACAGTAACTTCATCTTTCATCCCAGGACTGGTATAGACAATGTCGGAATTAAAGTAGAATTCCTTGACAGTTTTCATTGTAGCCCTTGACAAGTTAACTTTCTCATAATTTATATTGCGATCGCAACTTGGGGACAGGGGGATGCCAATCTTTTTAGCAATGCCTTCTACCACAGCCTTTTTTTACGTGGCGATGGAAGGGAATAGAGGGACTTTCTGATTGCTTTCCCTAGAGATTGAGGACACCTGTAAGCTTTCTTAGGCGATTTTGAGATCGTCTTGGGGGATGTCTGATTAATGTCTTTAACAGGTTTGGGTTTACATGTAGCTCTTGATGTCCTCTTTCTCAGTGATGCTGCTTGCCTGTATCTCAGCTTCTCTTTGTCAGTCATGACAGCTACTCTTTTCTGTCTTGCCTTTTCTACTCTCACTTTCTGCTTACTTGAACCCAGGATCACATGCTTTCTTTGCCCTCCATTTCTGTAGACGTTCAGCAACTGTTGTGGTAGTCTTCATGTTTTAGGTGTATGCTACATGTTAAAATAAATTAAAATTATTTTATAGGCTTACATTGTACATCTAGGGTCCTACTTGTTTGCCTTAAGCCCGGTTCATACTTCACACGAAAGCGAATGTGAAGAGAATAAGACGTCAAAAGAGTTGAGCACATTTCAACTGGGGTGAAACATTCACTGCAAATTTTTGACATCACGATTCGCTTCGCAGTATATGCTTTCACGTGCCAAGTACATCTAGGCCTACGAACATGCCTTTACACCGTGTTTTGGATATTATTATTAGGCCTAACTTGAGTGAAAATAGATTTCCACAAAAACTTTGTGTACCATAGGTTCAGATTCATGTATAAACATTAAATAAACTACGTCAACAATACAGAACATGAACCTAAGCAACCTAGGCCAACAAACATTGTCACTCTGTGTCTGCAGTAACCTAACGTTAACGTTAGTCATAATTTGTGTTTACAAAAATCATTAGCACAATTTTATTTGTTGTTTTCCAACAAATGTAATGAGAAAAAAAACACATCTTACCTCTTCCAGTTTATGTAGAATTTAAGAAGGTCCACATCATAACACTGAAGTACACGTCAAACGTTGGGCTACAAGTTCTGGAAACTTCTACTGAAAATCCAAACTACCAACTGTATTGCAAATGTACAATTTGTACATGTGGTGTATGCACTGACACACACACAGCATGAATGGAAAATTACTCTTTCTGTGTTGTGATTGGTTGAAAGTTTTGCTACCATGTTGTACAAGCATGATTTAAGTACATGATTAAGTGGACTATTCCATTTCATATGGGTATATTTTAACAACAAAGTAGTTGTACATTGCAGTATTTTCTTTGTCACACACGTAACAGTCACACACGTAACACAATGTTACGTGTGTGACACCTGTTATTTGGGTCATTTCCAAATTGAACAGAATTTATTTATTATTTTTGAAAGCTAATATGAAAGGGGATATCAAACTTATTTTTAATATAAAGTATGGGAATTAATTTTGGGATTTTTTTTTAAATATAAAAACTTTGTTTTTTCAACCTCTATTTTACAAAATATAATTTCAACTCAAAAATTTAGTCATGGAACTAATTAAAAATACTAAAAATAATTAGTTTTTAGCTTCCACAAAAAAAATGATCCATTTTGGCTTTAATACTTGAAAAAAATACGGCAACATAAATTTTCCCCAAAAAACCCAGAAAAAATGTTATTTTTACAAACTGTCGTATTTTGTTTAAAAAATGAATTTTTAAATATTTTTTTCAAGAATTAGTAAATTCATATAACTGGTCACAAGGAAATAATCACAGGATTGGCCTACACATAGTTTATTTTTTTATGTTTTGGGCTCACTTTCTGGAGAATGGCCCAAATCTGTTTTACTGTGAAATAAATGTAGTTCACAGTAATTTCATGATGACACAACACCGTGAAAATGCCGTGAAAATTACATGAACTTCTTGTGGCAGTTTTGGGGCAGCTCATTAATTCTCCAAATCGCCGTGAATTTGCCCTGAAATCACTATGAACATTATTGCCAATATCTGAGAGGACTAGACACCATGAAATTGCCGTGAAATCATGCTGAACTATTATTTCAGGGCATGTTCAGGGTAAAGTTATTCATAGTGTTAATTAACCTTTTTTTTAATACTACAACTTAATCATTCTGAAGATAAAATAAATTAAAACTTACAGTTATATGAACTGGCTTGGTCCTACATGTAGTTTAATATGGTGGGCCACACCCAAGGCACGTACAAAAGACCCTTACAGCAGTAATGTAGATTACATGTTGCCTCACACAGGGCTTGAGTGTGACTGATTCTCTTTTGGCTAGTGCATGTCCAATGCAAAAACAAAACTTACTGAGGCGTATAATCCCTGCATTCAAGTGGATGCAAGCTAGTAAAAGAAATTTGCATATTTTCCACTGAAAAAGTGGGTGTGGTACATGTAAATTAATTCAAATTTGGATCCTTCTATTTTAAACAGAGGGGTGAAAATAAATTAAATTATACAAAAATAATTAACTGTACATGTATGTGCAGCATCAGTCATCTCGTGACAAAAATAATGTACGTACATAGTTTGGGAAGTTCTGGGTTTTTTCGGGAACTCTATATAAAAAAAAAAAAAGAAAAAAAAAAGACATTGTTAATGCCCGCAAGTCTTGCGGTTTTAGGGATTGGCGCTGGAGGCCCTTTGAATCTGCTGACTGCTGGCGGAGCTATTGTTCCCTGGCAAATTGGTTCTTTTGTTTTCCCATACTGGCTTGCTCTCAAGCCAAGATCTCTCCAGACTCCATAATGAGGATAAACCTGGTCTGATAATAATAATAATAATAATAATTCAAATTTTAGCCTGGTTAAACAATACCAGGTTCTCACCGGGTTCTCAACGGGCCTGCAAATTGTGCCAGGTTATTTATGCATTTAGGCCTAAAAGTACCCAGAACACCTATCGTGGAAGAGTAGGGGGTTTACGCCGGTGTTTCTGGTTCACATAGCAAGCGCCCTTGTTTACAGGTTTCCTCAGGCTTCCGAGCTACAGTACTAAATTGTGCTTTTGAGGCATCCTTGGTTTCATTACCAGAAATGTATAATAATAATAATAAAAAAAATATATTGAAGAAGTTTGATCGTTTTCATATATTTTTTACATTACTTTAACCCTAACCATGCACAATGCATGGTTTTTCAGAAAGTTTTACAAAAAGTTAATCTGTTATTTTTTTTCTCCAAGATGCAAAGCAATTCACTGCATTTGATATTCAATGCGTGGTTTTATGAAATAATTTACAAAAAGTTAATGTATCGTAATAATTCCTTTTATTTTCTCCAAGATGCAAGCACTTCACTTTATTTGATAATCAATGCGTGGTTTTACGAAATAACTTACAAAAAGTTAATCTATTGTAATAGTTCCTTTTATTTTCTCCAAGATGCAAGCACTTCACTTTATTTGATAATCAATGCGTGGTTTTACGAAATAACTTACAAAAAGTTAACCGCGTATACGTGCATCATGTTTTTCACTAGTTGGCAAAAAAAAATAAAAAATTACAAAAAAAAGTATGGGAAATTTGGTCTGGTTCCAATAATCGCGTATACGTGTATCATGTTTTTCAATGGTTGGCAAAAAACAAGATTTAAAAAAAAAAAAAAAAAGAAAAAAAAAAAAGGAAACCTCACTGCACCGATTTTGAAGCCGACCTGTGACCAGAAACTGGAGACTTTTTTGGGGGGGCCTAATATTTATCTGTTTCATTATTTTTTTTCAGTTGATTTCATACGGTCTGTCATTCATTAAGTTCCATTCACCGCAAGAGAACAATGAAGAACCTACCTCATCTACATGTAGTCAGGCTGAACAACAGTCACAAGTAGGTATAAATTTCATATCCAACAATATGAATTGATAAAGTAATTAAAGTTTGTCGCAGGGTCTATACCACAGGATAAAGACAGGGGGGGGGGTCATGGCAGCTGGTGATAAAGGACCGGGCCAAAATGCCTTAGGCAGGACCGTAGAAAAGGCATAACCTCTAGGGGAGGGAGGCCAACTGACTTAAGGGAGGAGGGCAAAAGTCATGGTACAGGCAAGCCATTGAGAAGCCCGGCCAGGCCCCCAGCTGCCTGGCCTAATCTGTTTTTTGTGAGTCCTAATCCTGTAATCATATGTTACCTGGACTTCTGGAGGGCTTAGTCCAGCCAAGTTTAGCTCATTATAATGGCTGTGAACAAAAGACAGCTGCGAACAAAAGACAGCTGTGAACAAAAGGCAGCTGTGTAGTCAGTCAAGTCTGCGGTAACAATAACAGCTATTTTAGATCTATTCATTAGTAAAAGGTCTTTTGTGCTCAGCTATGGGATCATAGGCCCCTAGGCCTGGGCAAAGCCTGGCCTGACCTGACCTGGCCTGGCCCTGGCCCTGACCAGGCTTCTCAAAGGCTTGCCTGTACACGTATCACGAGTTTGGCCCTTTTCAGCTTTCAGAAGTGACCAACAAAAGCGAACTACTTCAGAAGTACATACATGCTATGCAAATGAATTTGAGATTTATTGTGATGCTTGTAGAAGGTTACAAACCTGTGGTTATTGGCTCTAAAGCAATCATGTATGAATGAAAACAAAAAATAATCACGATACTATCGAAAATTGCGATATATGTTTGCTGATATGTCGTGGATGAAACAAAATCGATATCACCCAAGCTTAAGGGAGAGTGAGAAACTCTGGAGGGTGAGGCATAAGCAGAAATTGTGAGGGGGCAGGACTATATTTCCCCCAAAATTAAATCACTTTAAACAAAAAACAAGCCTGTTTCAATGGCTTCATTTGGTGGTTTTATTTAGCTGACTGATTCTCGATTTTCAGACTGAAAAGTCAATATAGAGGATGCTTTGTAAGAGAACTACTGCCTGATAAAGTTTAACATGATTATTGCTTTTCTTTCAGACTGCCAACAAACTTGGAAAGTTCAGATTGAAAGAAGAAACCAAATCAACCCTTTTAACTGCTGGAAGTTTCTTTAAACAGAGAAGCATCACAAAAACAGAGCAAGCACCTCTCACCGGTCAGTACTTTTTACCCAGCTTGATTTGTCAACAGTTGACCACTGACAATCCTGACCGTTGCGACCCTTGCGACCCTTACCAACCTGACTATCTCACTGGTATGTGGTTTTACCTAGCTTGATTGGTCAACAGTTGACCACTGACCAACCTGCCTGCTAAGATCATTGCCAACCTGACCATTACCAACCTGACTATCTCTCACTGGTATGTAGTTTTACCTAGCTTGATTGGTCAACAGTTGACCACTGACCAACCTGCCTGCTAAGATCATTGCCAACCTGACCATTACCAACCTCACTGATATGTAGTTTTACCTAGCTTGATTGGTCAACAGTTGACCACTGACCAACCTGACTATTAAGATCTTTGCCAACCTGACCATTACGACCATTACCAACCTGACCAACCCGACTATCTCACTGGTATGTGGTTTTACCTACATGTAGCTTGATTGGTCAACAGTTGACCACTGACCAACCTGACTATTAAGATCTTTGCCAACCTGACCATTACGACCATTACCAACCTGACCAACCCGACTATCTCACTGGTATGTGGTTTTACCTACATGTAGCTTGATTGGTCAACAGTTGGCCACTGACCAACCTGACTATTAAGATCTTTGCCAACCTGACCATTACGACCATTACCAACCTGACCAACCTGACTATCTCACTGGTATGTGGCTTTTACCTACATGTAGCTTGATTGGTCAACAGTTGACCACTGACCAACCTGACTATTAAGATCTTTGCCAACCTGACCATTACGACCATTACCAACCCGACTATCTCACTGGTATGTGGTTTTACCTAGCTTGATTGGTCAACAGTTGACCACTGACCAACCTGACCATTACGACCATTCCCTCTGCAGATATTGTCTGTCAATGTTATAACCACACACACAGAACAAGAGCAAGCCTTACCTTTGTTCTTTATACATGTGTTAGTGTTCAATTTAAAAACTGAATATAATGCAATGTATGGGGAAAAAAGGTTGATAGTGATTACACTGGTCAACAATTTTTTTAAAGTTGTCTGCTTCGGAGATAAAAATGTGCTATTTATTATGGATTTTGATGTGCTGAATTCAAATATGACAATTAAAATTGCTGATTGGCTACTGTTTCTAAGATATTTAAGTTTTTACATTTTATGTACTATGTATATGGTGTACATAGCAGATTTTTAATCATGAATTATCATATGCTATTCCCATACGTGTACACATGTACATGTAGATCTTGAAAACTAGAGCCAATCAACAATTTTAAGCATCATTTCCATTCTCAGTGACCCATAATTCGTCAAGTTTGACGTCATTTGTTTCGGAAGCATTTTGGCTGTAGACCAGTGAATTATTAGCCAGACTAAGATGCAATGTGTGTGTATAAATGCAACATTTTGTATGCCATAATTGTATCATTTGTGGAGTCGAATCCACTGATATTGATTTCCTCATTGCTGGTATCTGTAGGTGCTGCTGCAGTCCGAGCAGCAGCAACATTAGCGGCAGCATCTCTATCCACCTCAGTGACAACCTCACAAGCATCTGTATCCTCAGCAACAGCAACAACTAACCAGGTAAATGGTATGCGACAGTTAGGGAGGAGAGCCAAAGTCATGGTACAGCCAAGCCTTTGAGAAGCTCGGCCATGCCTGGGCTACCTGGCCTCCTAATTGTCTTTTTGAGTCCTAATCCTGTAACATATATCTCGATAACTTAAAGGTTCTCGATATCGTAATCGAATAAAAACAAAAAAGGTATCGCGATATTCGATATTATCGTGTTATCGCCCAAGCTTATGTCCACCCTATTTCCCAATCCTGACTTATATTCTGTCCCCAGATCAGACCATCAAATAATTCCACAAACAGACAACTTGACACACAGAGTGACAAACCCCACAAGGCAATCCAGAAGAGAAGGCTATCTGATAACGATGTGGCTCCATCTCAGAGACAAGGAGGCAATACACAGACAGCGGCTTCAAGGAGGAGCAGTGCCGATAAGGAGGAGAGGAGGACTACAGCCCCGCCCTCCAAGAAGAGTAGGGGTGAGTTGGTAAACTCTAAGGGCAGACAAAGCTCAATTTCATGCTACTTCGCTGCGCTCATACGCATGAAAAACAGTTTGGTTATACAGAACGTCCAGGAATAACACACCGGATGCAATAATTTTGATTCAGAGTTTTATTATACATAATAGGGAGTTGGCCTGCGCACAACCACGCGGGCTGTCCACATACATAACGGCATCTGCTGTGGGTTAATCTAACAAGTACATAGAAAAAAAAAGACATTAATGTTTACAAGGCATCTGCCGAAGTTACATCTGAAAATTGACAATACTCCGTTACCACAGTTTCCACCTTTGGATCCTACCCCAATGGGGTATGCTAGCACCCCTTCTGGGGAAAACGTCAAATGTCTCCAACTTCACAATTGAGGATCAGTAAATTAATTATTCTTGAATGAATCTCGCATCATAACAGCTTTTGCAACAGATAAGCGTTGCTGTGTTTCACGTAGCACATATCTGTTTTTTGCTCTAGTCGTCTTCCAACGACCGTGCTGGAGGATAAGTTCTTCTGGCACCCCTTGGTTAGCAAGGTGAGATGCACCTCCTGCCCTTAGGCTGTGCAAACCGTAATCTGTGACTTGTTCGACTCCAATTTCTTTAAGAGCTTCTAAAAAGAGCTCACGGCAACGTGTATAACTCAATGGTCTATTCTGGGTGTGTTTATACGTCTTGGTTTTTGAACAAAAAGTTAGAGTAGTAAATATAAACTTGTCGTCACCAAAAGAAATTCCCGATTTATCTAAAAATGCCTTCAGTATGGTTACTGGTGAGTAAAGATCGCTAGTGTCGTAGACATAACCAAAATCCCCTTCTCTAAAAACATCCGTCTTGGATTTGGGGATAAAAATCCTTAAGCCCTGTTTGTTAGGTAAAACTGAAATATGGTTAGCTTTGAGACCCAACATCTCATTATGTCTGAATAATAAGGCGTATTTTAGAGATACATAACAGGCAGTGCGAAGCTGCATAAGTGTACTATGATGGATTGTAACTGACTTAGGGATAAGGGACACTTTTGAGCTGGAGGTTTGTGTAAGGCCCTTTTTGCACTTGATATGATTTGTTGTGCCAAAGGCGAGTCTACCGGATTCTTTTTTGTATTGGCGAGTGAATGAAACCATTTGATGGCTGCAGCAGCACCCGTTACAACACTATCAGATGAGGCGGAAGCTTTCAATTCACAAAGATATTTCGCCAAAACTTCGTCGGCTATGGGGAATTTATTCGGATATCTATGTGAACGAAGCCATCGAATAAATTGGCGGCATTTGTACATGTATGTGTTTATAGTGCCCTCCGATTTGCCCAGAATGGCATCCAAAATCATCTGATTTCTTGACCCCTTAAGCCAGTTGGGAAAGTTTCTCCAGAAGGGTTGGTCGAGGATAACCTGCAGAAAAATTGTTGCAAAACATTATTGGATTGTTTGGAATTGGAGTGTTGCAGCTGCAACAATGTCCTCAAAATTTGGGGAACCAAACAGGGAATTAGTATTCCTACCATGTTTAAGTGCTAAATTACCGGGCATTGTAATCATATCCTTAATATGTGGCCGAAATTTTGTCCAGAGTAAAGGCCACCACAACCGAGTGCAAATCCCGAACCGTACAGAAGGGTAAATGCAGCAAGTGGTAAATACAGTATTTGAGTTTGTCAATGCGCTTGTTAGTGATCTTGAGGGTGCTGTGGGTGGAGTCCCAAGTCATACCCAACCAAACAAGGGAGGTTTGGGGCGACCATGTGCATTTGCTTATATTATAAATAAAGCCGGCACGCTGTAAGTCTGATCGGACGTGATCTGAAATTTGCCTAGCCAGATCTAGGTATTTCTCTACAGAGTTTTGGGCCTGGGGAACTACAAAAAAAGCCATCATCTAGATAGACTGCGACCAGAATTCCACAGGAGCGCCAATGTGAAAACTAGTGGCTTGAGCATTTTCGTGAATATGAAAGGGGTAGAAGATAGCCCAAAGGGCAAACCCGTGAATTCAAAATATCTTTGTACCCTATCCATGGACCAAGAGAAGCCCAAAAATTTATGATGCTGGGGGGCAATTTCAATGTGGTGGTATCCCGATTTTAGATCAAATGAGAACAATAATGAGTTAGGGGAGAAATACTGCAACCCCAATTTTCCAATCATCTATTTTAAATTGTTGAGTTCTGACAAAATTTATTCAACATGCTTAGATCCAGAATTAGTCTCTTTTTGTTCTCGTTTTTATGCACGAGACCGATATGAGACTCACAACATAGGAGGGAGAGGTGGTTTCTTTGATTCTTCCCGATGACAATAATTCTAGTACCGAATGTAGTGACAAATTCATGATAACATGAGCCGACGAATTATTAGAAAGTGCCATGTAAGGTGGGTTTTCGATAAAGGGAATAAAATAACCCTTGGAAATAATTGACGTGATCATAACATGAGCACCAATTAGGGACCAAAAATCAATACGTGATTTTAATCTTCCTTTTACATGAATGTCGTCCGAGATCAACTGGGGGCAAAAAGTATCACATTGTACCTGTATAACATCTTCGAATTTATCAAGAAATCGAGGTTGAGTGCGATCCTGGTCCTGCTCAAGAGGTAGTCTGTCCGTCGGGTCCCTTGGCAAGTTGGGTGGTAGTGGCTGCGATGGAGGGCAGCAGAGGTCTGGGTTGGGCGGATAACTGGGAGAATCCACCTCTCCTTGGGAAGTCGAAGAATGGAGTTGTTCTAGCTCTTTGTCTGAATTGCCACATACTGTTATTGGTGGTGTTGAAGGGGCAGTTGTTGGCCCAGTGTCCCTGCATGCCGCAGGAGTAACAGCTGTTAACAGGTGACACGCCTGTCAGAAAAAAAGAGAAAACACTGAGAATTTTGGGGGTGGGAGGGTGGGTTGATAGCACAAGAAGGTCGATACAGGGTGGACATACAGCGTGTGCCAGAACCTGAAGTGGCTATTGTGCCTGGTTGAATGCATTATATAGGCTAGGGTGGAATGTGGTATATGAAAGGAATGAGGGATAATAGGGGAATTACGTCATCACACCTGGGCTAACTGCCTAACAAAACTACATTTTCATGCTACTTAGCTGCGTTCATACGCATGAAAACAGTTTGGTTATACAGAACGTCCAGGAATAACACACGGATACAATAATTTTGATTCAGAGTTTTATTATACATAATAGGGAGTTGGCCTCAAGCACAACCACGGGCTGAATTAACAAAGTATTGTGAAGGAAAGGAAAATACATGAACCTCGAAAAAGATGACGATCCGCCAGAATATTGATAATTGGGGCCATGCTGGTATTCTCGCTTCCTTCTTTGCGTTGTTCGATATCTTTTAGGGCTTCCTCCTCGGCTGCTTTTACGGATTTCTGCTGGTCGGCAGAGAGGTGCTCGGACTGATCCAGGCGATTGACTGTGGACCACCCTGCTTTGCTTGCGTCGGTTATCTTTATTTTCTGCTTGCGATCGAAAACCAGTTGTTCGGCTTTCTGTATGGCGTCTATACCTGCGTCAGTGTCGTTTCTAGAAATTAGGGCCGATTTGATATTGTCCAAGGCGATCTCCAACTTTCCGCAGAACTCAAATTGTGCTACGTTGCCTGGTTTAGACAACTCCTTGGCCTCGAGCTTATTCTTTAGTTCTCGTACTGAAACGGCGTCTCGTTTTGGCATGTCGATAGCCTGAAACTTTTCATCGAAATACTGCTTAAATTTCTGAAAGATTATCACTGGATCTGGTTGCGAAGTCTCCTCGGTAGACATGTTAGCTTCTTGATAGCACAAGAAGGTCGATACAGGGAGTGGACATACAGCGTGTGCGCCAGAACCTGAAGTGGCTATTGTGCCTGGTTGAATGCATTATATAGGCTAGGAGTGGAATGTGGTATATGAAAGGAATGAGGGATAATAGGGGAATTACGTCATCACACCTGGGCTAACTGCCTAACAAAACTACATGTCTTGAAAGCCTCAAAATAACTGCTTTGGTCAAAGGTCATTATGTGCATGCATACCAGATCTAGCCGTTAGTCACAGTGCTTGTGGTAACCAGGAACACATCACAACGTCTGCAAAAAGACCACAAACACGATTGCGAGTGGCGAACTCATGAGTGCATTTTGCCAGTCCATTCCCATTGAGCAATCATTAAACTATTGGCCCAAACTATTCATTTAGCTGGCTTCATTCATTTACCAGATTTGAAAGCAAA
>CM055816.1:89816995-89876071 GCA_029582265.1 Zoroaster sp. YZ-2022
CCTCCCATATACATTTGGATAAGGATAGTATTTACCATTGAGATGCGAGTCGAAACAGCCACTGAACCACCAATGATTTCCTTAAGCACAACGGCGTGCAGTTACTCGTGAACATAAACATCATTGTCCGAATCCTTCGTTGTAAATGAATGTCCGTTGTGAATTGCCATTGAATCACCACCTGCTGTACTCTGAGGATTGTATACACTGGAAACATGAAGAGTGTAACATACTACCGGAAATCGAAAACTGCCCGTAGGAAACCCAAGCTGTGTCGCTATTCCAGTTCATCAGATTTATACTTAAAGTTGTTATTGTCCTGACTCAGTGAGTGTACGCAGAATGTCATTACCTAGCCAAATTCACCCAAGAGATCGCCAAAACCAGATTGGTATTCCGCCCAGTTACGATAGAAGTCGACAGAGCCATCCTGACGACGTTGAAAAACAATCCAGCCCTGCCATCGGTCCTTCCATGTCGCAGAAAACTTGCACACCGTCAGTCAGACCAGCGGGAAATATGGTATAAACGCCATTGTCGAGGTGACCATTCAGCCGTGAATAAATCCCGACAACTGCTGTAAGTTTTAGGTGGTGAAACAGATGTTGTGGTGTCGGGTGGTGAAACAACTGATGTGGTGTCGGGTGTTGGAAACAGGCTGATGTGGTGTCGGTGCTTGAAACAGCTGATGTGGTGTACGGGTAGTGAGACAGCTGATGTGGTGTCGGTGTTGGAAACAGCTGATGTGGTGTCGGGTGTTGAAACAGCTGATGTGGTGTTTCTGGGTGTTAATACTGCTGGCCTCAATGTTGGTGATGAACTGCTCCTGCTACTGCTGCAGTGTCAGGAACAGAAAATGAGGGTACCCCAAGTTATTGTCGTAGTAGAGATTTCTTTGCAGTCCAACAAAGTCAGTAGGGCTGAGTCAGGGGTGGAATTGTTCTAACCTCACAGGCATGTGTACTTTGTATGATAGTTGAAAACGATTCACATTTTGGATTACAGAGATAGTCGCGGCCGCACATCACAGGAAATGGAACAGTCTTCCACTGAAAGGTATGATTCATTAAGGCCCGGTTCTCTGCCAAGTATACCTTTGAAGTAAAACCTTCGGTTACACTCAGTTTGACAATTTCGACACCAGAAGGTCAGCAAAAAGCTCACTGCAATTACTCTCATTATGAAGCTTGATGTAAAATATCAGAGTCATCGAAATTATGCTTGCCTTTCATTTTGGCGTTAAGGCTTCAAAAGTGGATACAATCATAGCTGTGTCTAATGCGAATCCGAAAAGAGTTGTTTCAAGTTAGGATCTTTCAGAAATTGGAAATAATATATTGCAAACACCTTCACCAGAAGAAACAGTCAGCAAAGTGACGAGCCAGGCTATCGAAGGATGGACTGTGAAATTCATTGGTTGAACGGCATTTTGTTCTGGTCATGTTCGTCTAGTGCGGTTGCCATTAGGTTACAGGCAACCATTTTTCACCTTGGCAGCGTTTCATTGGTTGCAGATTATTAATGTCGGTGTATAATGAATATTCAGTAGTCAATCAGTTATGAATATTTATATCTCACACAGTAAAGTTATTTGATGCATGACGCATCTTTTTTCAATGTATACGACCAAATATTACAGCGTTCTGAAGGGCAAAACATTGTCGATGCGTATCCGTTTTTCTTCAGGAAACTTAATGATATACCCATGTTCTTTAATATTTCACAAATGTATAGTTTCAAATAGTTAAATAGTTTAAAATAAATATATGCTACAAAATAATTGCACGATTTAACACTATTTACGATCCGAAATTAATTGATAACGGGAACCGCCATCAATTCATTTCAGTACTTAATTATTTAAAAAAAAAAATCACTCTGATTATTTCTTTTCTTAGCTTTACCTTTCTTAGCCAATGGATGTATATTATCCCGGAGACCTTTCTTAGCCAATTGGATAATATTATCACGGAGACCTTTCTAGCCAATTAATAACATTATCCCGAGACCTTTTGAGGAGTCCAATGGATAATATTATCCCAGAGACCTTTCTTAGCCAATGGATAATAATATTATCCCGGAGACCTTTTAGCCAATGGATAATATTATCCTAGAGACCCTTTTAGCCAATGGATAATATTATCCAGAGACCTTTTAGCTAATGGATAATATTATCCTAGACCTTCTTCGCCAATGGATAATATTATCCCAGAGATCGGCAATTTCTTAGCCAATAGGATAATATTATCCCGGAGGTCTTTCAGCCAATGGATAATATTATCTCCCGAGACCTTTCTAGCCAATGGATAATATTATCCCAGAGACCGGTACCTTTGAAGCCAATGGATAATATTATCCCGAGACCTTTCTTAGCCAATGGATAATATTATCCCGAGACCTTTCTTAGCCAATGGATAATATTATTCCAGAGGACCGGTACCTTTCTTAGCCAATGGATAATATTATCACGGAGACCTTTCTTAGCCAATGGGATAATATTATCCCGGAGACCTTTTCATTAGCTAATGGATAACATTATTCCCGGAGACCTTTCTTAGCTCAATGGATAATATTATTGACCAGAGACCGGTAAATTTTCTTAGCCACAATGGATACATATTATCGGAGACCTTTATAGCCAATGGATAATATTATCCCGGAGACCTTTTCTTCGCCAATGGATAATATTATCCCTTAGAGACCTTTTCTTAGCCAATGGATAATATTATCCTGTGAGACCGGTACCTTTCTTAGCCAATAGATAATATTATCCTAGAGACCTTTTGCTTAGCCAATGGATACAATATTATCCCCGAGACACTGCTTTTCTATTGTAGGCTAATGGTTAATATTATCCCGGAGACCTTTTCTTCGCCAATGGATAATATTATCCCAGACCTTTTCTTAGCCAATGGATAATATTATCCCAGAGACCGGTACCTTTCTAGCCAATAGATAATATTATCCCGAGGCCTTTTCTAGCCAATGGATAATATTATCCCGGAGACCTTTCTTAGCCAATGGATAATATTATCCCAGAGACCGGTACCTTTCTTAGCCAATGGATAATATTATCCCCGAGACCTTTTCTTAGCCAATGGATAATATTATCTCTGGAGACCTTTTCTAGCCAATGAGATAATATTATTCCAGAGACCGGTAATTTCTCTTAGCCAATGGATAATATTATCACGGGAGACCTTTTCTTAGTCCAATGGATAATATTATCCCGAGACCTTTCTTAGCCAATGGATAATATTATCCCTGAGACCTTTCTTAGCCAATGGATAATATTATCCCAGAGACCGGTACCTTTCTTAGCCAATGGATAATATTATGGTCCTAAGCAATGGATCACCGATACCTTCTTGGTATTGGTGTTGTCTGCACAGTGACCTAAGCAAACTAATTACTAACAAGGGGACACCATTAGCCAACTTACAGGGTATTGCTCATTCTCACAGAATTAGAAGTCACTTCAAACGAATGGGTAATAGTGACCATCTGTCTTGGAACACAGGGCAGTAACTTGGCATTTGATTTGTCTTATATTATGACATACAAACATAGAAGGATGTTTCAACCTCTGTATTCAAGGGTTGATAACTATTCCACTTATACATGGTTAATTCATTTGGTATTTTATCTGATGATGACATGACAAACTTTCTATCATAATGTTTGTTAATAAAGCTCATAGAAATCGAGAGTCATGGTTAATCAACCAAATAAGAACTGTTTAAAGTTTTTACTGTTTTAACTTGGTACGATGTATTGAGACATTTTCACTACTATGCCTAACTGAAAACATTTGTGGTTTGTGTAAAAATTATTATTGTCAATTATTTCTTGACCAAATTATTCAAGAAAAGTCCTAATATAATGTGTGTAGTGAAAACTTTGCATACCGGTAGTTTGCAGTGTTGATGGAGTGCCATGGTCGAGGTTTAGTGCATCGGATTTGTGTTCTGATGGCTGAGTCGTCAGAATGTGGGTTCGAATCCCAACCGCGACCATGGTGCTTGTGCCCTTGAGCAAGACACTTTACCATAATTGCTTCTCTCCACCCAGGGGTAAATGGGTACCTGTGAGGGCAGAGTTGGTTATTGTGTTTGATTAGCCCAATATGCGCTGTAATGGCAGCAATTGAGCTGTATACTCCCCAGGGAGCTGATATGGTTTCAGGAATGATTTATGAGCCTGATGAGCAGGGGTAATAATGTAATGCGCCTTGAGCACCAGTTTGGTGGATATGTGCGCTGTATAAGTAGTAGTAGTCGTCGTCGTCGTCGTCGTCGTCGTCGTCGTCGTCGTCGTCGTCGTCGTCATCATTATTAAATCTATCGCGAGATCCCCTTATGCACAATAGTTTGTTTTATTTCTGTTCCAACTATACAAATAAACAGAGCTTACTATTCACATTGACCAAAATAACACTTCACACTACCCATTTCAACATTTTAAAGAAAAAAAATCAGTTCACATTAGTTCACTTTGGTAGTATTTACTATTTATGATGATGATGATGATGATGATACACTGTAAAAACGTTGGGCAACATGGGGTTGGGTAAGGTAATTTCTCCCAGAATTTACCACAACTGTTCACATATTTTGGCCAAAAATTATCCAACATTGGGCAATGGTAAACCAACTGCATAACCTGTTGATATGTTGACCAGTGTTGGGCAACATATCAACCGTGTTTTCCCAATATTTCTTACAGTGTAACCATTCTCATTATAATTACCATTCTCATTAAAGGCCAATTCAACCCGTTTTATTTCTATTATACAGCATTGTCAGTGTGCAAGAGCTACAGCCATTTCGTGAATGGATATCATTTCTGTACACAAAAGGCTATAGCGTTGTGTTGTGGCCATCCAAAAATCAATATATTGCCTAATCGCGGCAAGGGATTTATTGTTACAATACAATATTGGTAATGTCAAGAAAATAACAGACATATCATTAACTTTAAAATTAGCATAAAGGTAATTATGGTATACAAGACCGTATGACGTGCTATCGTTTTCGTATTAGTTTATTGATTCCCAAAATTAACTTCTTTCATTCGAAGACAGACACGCCACGTTGGAATTTAATACCAAAAATCTTAAGGAATTTTCAAAATGTTTTTTTTTACTGCCCGAAAAATCTATTTTGTGTAGTGTGCTGTCATTTAAAAAAAATGTTATTTTCCAGTTCATATTCCAATAAAATTTCACAGCATTTTAACCCTCTTACTATATCTGATATTTAGTAGCTATAGTGGTCAAAATCAGTCAACTGATTGTTTTGACTGTTGACCACCCTGAACAATACCAGACAATGCTTTTACCATTAAAAAATGGTCGACATAATTTGACCTGTAAATATACACGTAAGGTTTGACAGTGTTTGACTTTTCAGTGCACCTTGGCAAGTATATCAACATTTTGACTGATTTTGTCCCTTGCAGTCACAGAATTGGGTTAATACAAAAAAAGGAAAGGTATGATGTTATTACCATATTATCAAGTTATCATTTATGAAGCAATGATTTAAATTCGAGAAAGTTATGTTTATTTCTTCGATCACCTTTCCCCAGGGTCCATATCCCGTTTTGGGATCTATGTACTTGAAAGCATTGGGGAAAGATTACAAGATGATCTGAACTGGAAAGAAATCGCAAACCAGGGTTGGGTCGAATTTTGTAAACGTGTGGTATTACTTTAAACAAATGTTAATCGAAAAGTTGAATTGGGCTATGCATATGTACATGTAAAGGGGACACAGTATTGATCAGGAGACTTTCAACGGGCATGGAATCGGTGTCCTAGTTTAAGAACACACAGACACCGAAATTTTACTTGGTTCATTTATAGGTAAAACTTGTAGCTTTGCATGGTGAGGATGATAAGTAAGACTAATCGTGGGTGAAATTAATAGAGTAGTACTAGTTCTGAAAAGAACTAACGAGTTGTACCTCCAGTTCTTTTCAGAACTAATTACTACTCAATTGAGATTCCACATGGTTCATTTATGCAGAAGCAACGGTAATATGACCTTATCTCTTCAATGTCTTTATCGTGCAGTTTTTTCTAAAACATTTTCAAGGTCTACAATGCACAGTACATGCACACTGTAATTCAAGATACATGTATTAACTTACAAGTGAAAGTAAAGGTTGCTTCTGTTTAATGTTTTTGGAAAGAAAAAAAAAGAAAAACAAAACCGTTTAGCGTGTTTAGTTTTATTATGTTTACAACAAGTTACCGGACCGTAACTTTGTGTAAATTAAACATTGTACTGACAATTACTGATCTGAAACATAACTGCCATTGGAATAACAGTATGAAGTACCATCGTAAATTAGGAAAAATTTAGGAACATGCATTCACATTTTAGAATTATAGATTTTTCTTAAAATAATAAGTCAAGAAGTGCACGCATGGTGGAGATAATATTGAAATATCCTGCCATATCTGGACAATATTTATTTCTACATTAGAATACAATACAATGAAGGCATTTATATAGCGCTCTTACACAAACAGTATCACAGCGCTTAATTTACACAGAGATGCAAGTACAATTTAAAAATACACAGTGCCTAAAATAAATGAGTCTTCAATGAAGAAGTATGACGGATACCAGATGGTAGTTCATTCCAAATGCTGGGTGCAGCAGTATATAAACCCTTGTTAGCCGCAGTTAAATGTGTAGTTGGGAATCGGAATTTGAACGGAGTCCACTGTGGTTAGTTTGGTATGGTATAACAAGCTCACAGAGACAGGATGGCGCAGAGTCAGTAACACATTTATAGGCAATAGTCAATGTTTTGAAATCAATCCGGTCTCGAATGGGAAGCCAGTGAAGCTGTCGTAGGAGAGGGGAGACATGGTCATATTTCCCGTAAACAAACTAATTAACCGTGGTTTTGCGCCCATGACGCAGAACTATGTAAATGCGTTTAATAACTTTTGAAGATTAATAATTAATAATTAATAATAATAATAATAATAATAATAATAATAATAATAATAATAATAATAATAATAATAATAATAATAATAATAATAATAATAATAATAATAATAATAATAATAATAATAATAATAATAATAATAATAATAATAATAATAATAATAATAACTAGAGGTATAGAGTTTGTTAAAAACAAACTCAAGGTGTTCGAGTGCGCCTAATATGACATCATCACCTAAAGTTATTAAAAGACAAGAGTTACTTCAGGAGATATGAGTTTTCATAATATGTAATATATATAAAATACCACATATTGTGTTATACTCAATACATTAACTTCTGGTTCAATTATGTGATGTCATTCATACTTCACAAAATTGTTCCTTATAATATGAGTTACTTCAGGAGATATGTGTTTTTATGATATATAATGAAAATAACATGTGCTGAATACATTAACTTCCGGTTCAGTCATCCCATATAATTTTAAATTACTCCAACCAAATTAAGTCTGAACTTGGTAACATGGTTTTCTTCAGAAAGGTTTCATGACAAAACTCAGATCAGTGGTGTCAAGTGCGACTTGACAAGAGACTATGGCTACGAGAGATAAGTTCTGGTGTAATTTGACTTCAGACCTACTAGACTACGGGTGCAATGAGTGTAACCAGAAATTGAGTTTTGTGACACACATCAGGCATGAGCGTGGAACAATAGATCATTACATGTAATTGCTAATATAGAATCCACAATCACGAACTTTTGTTTTAAGATATTTGTATTTGAATGACATGAATAGCCCCTTTCGGGCCATTCTTTAGAAAACTGTACATTTTAATGTACATTTCCTGTATATTTTTGGAATAGTTCACATGGGCTATGTTTTTATGTTTGAAGAGTTTAGAAAAGGGGATCTATATTTGGGAATATTTGTCATTGAAAATGAACCAGTTTAAAACAATTGCCTGAATGTAAAAGGTCTGAACCTGTCTGATCTCTCGTCCTCTTCATTTACTCCCCAGGGTAAGATCCATGGTGTTAGTAGTATTGCAATTTAATTGATCATGAAACAACCCAATTGACGATACATCTCAATATTTTGGGGTTTATCCCCATCCCCTCTCCTGCCTTGAGTCCCACCCGCTTAAGGCAACCCTGATTCTAACCCCTGCCTACATCAGAGACCAATTTGCAAATCTTTATCATCTTTAAAGCTCATATTGGACACACAGTTTTTAAAAATATTTAATTGATAAAAATTTCGTTAACACAATTAATAAGGCACAAGGAATGACACTTCGTTTATTTGTCATGGTCATGATATCCCCCATCCTTTTGCACCATCAATAATAATTTACAGGATAAAGGTTATCCAAACTTCAGGTTTAATTTGTAATGAAAGAATAATCTTTTTCTGAAGCACCAACATATTCCAACATGAACTCAGAACCCCCTGGCATTAATTGGTTTGCCAGAAAACCTTTACTGGCGCATGAAAGAAAGTCAACAGAATTTTCAAAAGCGAAAAAGGCAATATCATCTCAATCTGAGTAGATTTTCAACGTTCATGGAATCAGTGTCCTAGTGTAAGATGAACAAAGCAGGAATTGAAATTACTGGCTCATTTGTTAAGCAGTGCAAGGATAAGTTATCTGAAGTTGATGGCCAGGGCAACTGTAATGCCATGTGATTTCTTCATTATAAGTATTATATAGTAACAGCTGATGCATTGAAGAGTGTGTGAAGATATGCACTTTATGTAAAAATCTCTGCTTCTCCAGCACCTTAACTGCTGTCTGTATCAGTATCAGTACATAATGTATCTGAGCCAACTGCAGTCTCTATACCAGTTCTTTTGCAGGGAGAGTTTGGCTGTACACCAAGTCAACTGTATTCTTAGTAAATGATCTATGCTGCTTAACAAATGAGCAAGTAATTTTCAATCACCCGCTTTGTTTATCTTACACTAGGACACTGATTTCATGACCTGTTGAAAGTCTACTCTGATTGAGATAATGTTGTCCCTTTAACCATTAACTTTAATTAAAACATTCTATTGACTTTCTTTTCATGCACCAGTAAAAGTTTTTTTTAAGTGCTAAAGATTTAACAATACTACCCAAATCCAATTAATGCTAGGGACTACAGGTTCACTTATTTTGTATTTTGTACTTCAGAAAAAAATTATTCTTTTCATTGCAAATTAGACCTAGAACTTGGATAACCTTTATCCTGTATGAAATGGAGTATTATTGATGGGTGCAAAAATGGATGGAAAAGGAGTATCATGACCATGACAAAATAAAGCAGAAGTGTCATTCAAAAGATAATGTTGTTTCACATTTCCTTTATTTAAATATCTTATTAATTTTATGTATTAACGAAGAATGTGTTTTATCAATTTAAATATTTACACAAAACGTTGATAATTAATAACCAATAATAACCAATAATAACCAATAATTTACTTTTTAAACATGAGAAAAGATTCACAAATTGGTTTTTGATGTAGGCAGGGTTAGATCCAGGGTTGCTGAAAGAGGGTTGGGCTCATTGTAAGGAGTGGGGCACGGGAAATGAAATCCCAAAATATTGAAATGTATGGACAATTTAGAAGTTTTTCACATGATCAATTAAATTGGAATACTACCCCATGACACCATGGATCCTACCCTGGGAGTAAGGGGTAGAGGACGTGGGCAGGGAGGGTCAGACATTCAGGGAGCAGTCGGGTTTAGACCTTTTATTCAAGGCAAGTTTTTTTTTTAATCTGGTTCATTTCTTTACAATGACATCAAATATTTCCGAAATATGGAAGCCCCTTTTCAAAGTCTTCCCCACTTACTAGACCGATTTGACAGATTAGAGTAAGGGAAACATAAAAAATATAGCCCATGTGAACTATTCAATTATACAAAAACCACTATTGAAATGTCCAGTTTTCTAAAAATGGCTGAAAGAGGGCGCTATTTTCATGACATAGTTCAAATGCAAATATCTGGCAAGTTTTGTGATTGTGGATTTATATAATGAATTTACATGTAATTATCTATGAAACTGTTTCTACACTCATGCCCAATGTGCGTTACGAAACTCAATTTTTGAATACGTTTTCGTTGCATGTTCTGTGGTCTAGTAGTCTGAAGTCAAGTCACATGCTGAACTTAACTCCATAGCCATAGTTTTTTGTCAAGTCGCACTTGGCACCATGGATGAGTTTTGTAATGAAACTTTTCTGAAGAGAAAAACTATATTTACCAAGTTCAGTCTTAATGTATTTTTTATACAACTTTAGGTGATGACGTCATAACATGATGAACATCCAAACACCTTGAGAACGAGCATTCTACTCACTAGACTAACATGCTCGAGGAAGTTGTTGGTTAATTAACTATTGAAGAACATTTGTAACATTAGATTTTTATGGGAATTTGTAAGTGAATGAGGAATTGTACTGCAGAAAAAATAGGCAATGTCTCCACATTTTAGCTGTAATAATGGGCGTTCTATTAAGGATTAGATTTCTTAAATGTTTTGTTTATCATAAGTGGAAGAAATACACAAATAATCTTTAATTCATAGTACATTTAAAATAGGCTCTTTATTTCTGCAATTACTATTAAATACAAACTTATACCATGTTCATAACTTAACATTTTGGATTCATTTTGCATTAAATAATGTCTATGTTGCATTCTATAATTTTTGTTTATAAATACTGAAACTTCCATTTTGCATTGTAACCATCCAATACCTTGTTTTACCACCTCATGCCTTGACTATTGTAATTCACTGTTATTATGGTGTCTGTCAAGGCTTGTATATTCAATTTTTGAAATGTTACAGATATTTACATATTTACATATTATATTATAAAATCACAATATTATTAATATAAAATCTAAATTGGTAAATGTAATTTTCCACCAGCATTATTTAAAACAACTAACATTAGTAATAATAATTTTAAATTGTATGTTTTTTTATCTAACTTTTGCAATTCAATTTAATTCATTTAAAAGGTAAATTTATTTCCACACATAAATCACATAATATACATGTAATGGTAAAGACAATATTATATCATAACATATATGCAGGCACACTCCAAGTACCATAAATATTGGTTACAATGTAAAAGGTTGTATATCCAGAATTATCTTCTGTATACTCACTTTAATCAAACAAGAAAAGGTATTACTGATCCAGATGAGAAGTATTTGTGCCTGGTATATATCATTTTCCACAATGTCAACAATGAAACACCACATTTATATATAATGTTGGTTTTGGTACATTTCTTCCTTTTCATACACAGTTATACATTACAATAATAATGTAACATTTAAATTACTTACCATTATAATAACTTTGACATTAATTTTTTTTTAACTATGAAGAGTACATATATTTAAATCTGTACTTTTTTTCTGGACTACAAGAGAGCATTGGTGACAAAATGTCCAGCTGGGCCAAATTTCTTTCCTTCTGTAATTACATTTTTTTGTACTTTTTCAAAAATGTACTTGAGTTGCGGCCCTATCAAATTTGCAACAACTGAAGTATAGTAGCCTTTAAGAGGTAAAGAAACCTACAAATATATTGCACTCCTTCCCCAACAAATTTCATTCAGTGAATAATTTCATAGGTGTAACAACACTGGTCTGACCAATATTCATGAAAATTCCAAACAGATTCCAAAGATGTTCATTTAGGTCATTCCATGTCAAGTTACACACTTTCTGAGGTCAATCTCACAGATTTGTTTTTTACTTTTGAGTGTTGTTTGGTTGTATGAGCTAACTACAAAGCTGACATTTGAGTGTTTGTGGTCATGTGCTTTGTACGTTACAGGTTATTGAACGTTTTTCCTTCTGTTTGATATGTGCAACTTTGGAAAACTGTAACTCTAGTCATGAATATCGTAAAAAAAGTGATTTTTATGATAAATGATACCTCTTGTCATCACTAATTACCTACTTTGCAATTTGAAAATTAACAAGTACTCAAGAAAAGTGTACCTTTCACCCTTTGTGACCATAAAGTTAAAATTCACCACATTTTGTCAAAGAAAGGCCTAAAATATACAAGCTGGCTCTGCAGTAATTAAGTACAGTGTACATCATATACATGTACTGTACATGTATGCATACATGTATGCATACATGATGTACAGTACATGTACTGTACATGATATGCATCACTTTATGTGTAGTTTTATGCGCACATTTATCTCATTGATTTAACACTTTATTTAATCATGGTATTTTCCTGATATACATACCACATTTCCATTTGTATAACAATCTTCAATGTAAATTTACTACTGTTTGTCATCCACTGATAAAAATATTCAAATAACAATAACATTCACAGACGGTATGATCATGTTGTAGTCAAGTACCCTAATTATTAAAAGTTGCTACAATGTAAAGTTACATGTTATCATGCAAATAATAATAGAATAGTTCGAATTACTGAAACATACAACAGAAAATTACAAGTATTTAAAAAATGCATTAGATTTGTTATAATTTATGATAAAATCCATTTTTTAAAAGTCAATTCTAATAGCTTCATGGTAACTATAATAAGTAGGTCTTACAGTTGTTACAATATCATCTAGCCCTCTGGCATAAACATGATCAATTAATGTACCATTCTCTGTTGTTGCATCTGTTACATATTGCTTATAGCCTTGCTCTAACATTACTTTTTCAATACAAGAATTATTGTTGAAAATATTTTCATTAAAATCGCCCATAATTATGCATCTGTTACTAATCTTATGAATTTCAGCTACCAACTTAATTAAGTTATCAATGAAGTCTTGTATTTTATATGAAGGTGGTCGATAAATGACAACAACTACTACTGATACATGAGAAATTACATGAAAAGCAACATATTCTATGTTCTGCACATCAATGTTCAAACGACTGTAACGTTTATCTTTCTTGCCATACACTGCAACACCTCCATGACTTTGTTGTTGTAGAGTCTTCATTATTTCATTATATGACACTGATCTAAATTGATGGTAACATTTGAAATCTTTCAAACTTACATCAACAATATGATCACTATCAATCCATGTTTCTGTCAAGCAGATAAAATCTGAACCAATTAATTCACTTTGACACTTCAAATCTACAAAATGAGCTGACAAACCTTGCACATTATGCAACATAATGGTTGTACCATTTTTTTTATGATTTTGACCAATAACAAAATTATTAATTCCACTCACTACAGGCATCATCTTTAGCGCTTCTGCAACTGATTTATCACAGTATATAAGTTTCTCATTAAATCCTTCAATAACAAGACCATTTAGTGACGTCACACGACTCAAACTAACATATGCTTGTCCTGGTGCAAATGTACGATCAAGACATACCACTGCTTTGCTTGTTGTCATGCCTTGTACTTTATGTGCAGTGCAAGCCCATGCAAGTTTTAAAGGAAATTGCCTACGAGTACATTTCTTACCAATGTGTTCTTCTGTATCTCAATTGGAACAGAATTATGATCATATGATGATACTGACCGTCTTCTTAGTTTGGATCCAACATTTTTATTATCAAATGTTACATCAATATACTTAGGACCAGATTGATCGGATAACATCTCTATTTTACTAACAATTCCAAATGTTCCATTTACAAGTCCATCAGATACATCAATATTTTTGGTCAACATAACTCTTGCACCAACACCAAGCCATAATGATCGACATAAAGAACATGTACGTGTTGATTGCAATGGTTTTTCTCTTTGTTTCATTTTACCATTTACATCTCTTTCATAGTCCTTAGCTTCAATATATACAGAGTTTGGGCATTTCTTATGCATTGCTTGTAGATTATATTTATCAACTTGTTTATTTGTAGGATAGATATGTACAGCATCATTTATATCCTCGCCTGTTTCACAACCTTTAAGTACTGCTGTATCTTCATCTGTCAAAGTGTCCTTCTTTGTTTTCACTGTAATTTATTTAAAATTTGTGTAAACTTAACATCATCTTTTTGCCTCATAATTTCATTTAACTCTACTTTCTTAAAATTGTCATGCCATAAACTAGACTCTATTGTACTGTGATGCAATGATTTTCCTTTTACTGGAGGTAATTGATAAAAATCACCAACTGCAACAATACTGACATTACCAAAGGCACACTGAGTTCTTGTTTGTTTAATTTGTCTTAGTCTTCCGTGAATATAACACAGCATTTTCTGATCAACCATAGAAATCTCATCAATAATTAAGATTTGCAACTGACACAATTTATTACGCAGAGTACTTATTTTTTCTTCACCAAGTGGTTTATATGGTAATGACATATTAGTCGTAATGGACAAAGCACTATGCACTGTTAATCCATTGATATTAAATGCAGCAACTCCTGTAGGTGCAGTCAATAATATAGAAATATCATCAGGATTATGACACATTCTTGCAAGTAATCGCACAGCTTCATTATAAATACATTTAATCAGGTGTGATTTGCCTGTCCCAGCTCCTCCTGTTATAAACATATGAAATGGTTCTGGATTCTTACCATTGACTTTATCAAGACACCATTGTCTAATCCTATAGAATACTTCATTCTGTTTAAAATTCAATGATCTCATTAAACATTCAGCTTCCTGTCTTGGGATTTTGGCTGCATGATATTCAATACTATAACTTCTATCTTCTTTCTTATTAGATTGTAAGTCTGGAATTAATTCATCCTCATTCTCCTGCACTTCATGACTTATTGCATTTTGACATTCATCTCTTTCTGCTTCAGTCTCTGGACAGATTAAAGCCCATGCATCTTCCTGAGGACCAAACTTTGCCAAATACCTTTCAACATCATCCATTGATTCAATATTTGCTTCAAACTTCTGGCGGTTACTTTCTACAACAAACTTGACAGATACTATGTTACACTTTATATCTAATTTCACACTTCCAGTATTATAAAATTCTTCATATGTTTCAAAATGTGGAGGTTTCAAATGAGCATCAATACGATGTGGCAGGAATAATTGCAGCATACTGTGATAATATTTCTCTGGACATTTTATTGCACAAAACCTTGGATTTATAACTGCACCATCAGTTCTTGTACGCTTTTGTATGTGTCCCAAACCATTTTGCAATTGATGGACATGTTTATATGTTTTTCCACTGTAAATCTTTAATGCTTCTGTGCTTGACAGGACTCTATATTCTGAGCAAAATGTACCCATACACATTATATCAAATTCATCTGACATAGGTCTTGCCTTATATCTGTCTATTTTACTGACCATCCATACACTGTCATCATCATCATCTGATTTATTCTGAATCAATCTCAGTGGCAAACTCATCCTGACAGGATTCTCTCCCAATGGTATAAACTCAACTTTCCTCGATCCTTCCTTCAACCGCAAATTACACACTCGAAAACATGCCTCTTGTGCTGAAACTTCTCTGTTTTGTAAATACACCTGTCCAATTTTTTTCATACTTTGCTTAGCATCAATATTTCCTTTAACTGCTTCACTTTGAGCTTGACTGAGCAATAATCCCATCTCACGTTCAGCCTTTGACATATATGATGCAACATATGCTACACATCCATATATATCTGTTATATACTGAATATCTAAATTAGCATTCCATGCTCGAGATAAATCTGGATTATACTGGTTTACCCATACATCCTGAGGATTACGTTTTAAAACAATATTAACTTTATTACTGATAAGTTTATTTGCTTTCTCAAAATCTTCCTGAGTTAATCCAAGGAATTCAAACATTTCATTTACTGACTTGTATTTCTTGTATTCATTAAGTACTGCTTCACGCACAGATTTTAACAATTCTTTTGCCTTATCTATGTCACTAATACTTTCACCATCATCTTCACCTTGTTCAAACATTTCAATATCACCTAATAAATCTTCATCATTTCTTTCCTCACCATCAATAGGTTCATGTCTAATCACAAATGTTCTCTCAGATGGAGGTCTTGGAAAGTTAAATCTACATTCTGTTCCCTTCTTCTTACAACTTTTGGAATGCTTTCTGCTATGCATTTGAACATTTGATATTATTTCATTAAGTTCATAATCTACTTCCTTTTTTGGCAAATTACATGATATATATCTGTCAATAAATTCAACAATGTCTTCATCACTATCATCACTTAGCTTTGGTGCATCTTCAATCCAGAACAAACAGTGTGTATGAGGTGAACCTCTTAATTGAAACTCGACTCTATAGAAATAATCTTTCACCTTTCCAATTGGATTAGCGTCTGACATAATAACATCCTTTAAAAACATATGAAATCTTCTATCAAATATTCTGGCTACAGTAACAGGATTACTCTTCAATATCATACATTTCTCAATCCAATCTAATTCCTCTATTGATCTTAGATCTCCCTGTTGTTTTAATATTGTATTTACAACTTCAGGCCATCTCATATCAGCAGCAGAAAATGAACAAAACCAAGTCGGTAACCCAAGTTGTCTTATCATTGCTAATACATCTTTGTGTGCTGATTGCCAGTATGCTGGAGTAGGCCTACCTCTGATTGGTTTCAAAAACTTATATCCACTATCAGATTTCAACATATTCTTCAATTTATCCTTGTCGTTCAGCATTGATGCACTTAAATTTTGTCCATCTTGTGTTTTAACAGAACCTTTCCGAAGTGCAATAGACACACATGACAAAACCTGTTCAATCTCTGACAAATACTGTGCATAAAATATATAGTCTGTGCTTTGGGCAAATCTATTGTCTACATTCATTAATCTATTATGCAAATATCTACAAAGTGTTAATCTAATATCACGATCATCACTGAATATTGGTCCACCTTTAGGAAATAATGTTGGAAAACATTTTGCTTCATTTCCTACTTCCATCAACACTCTCACTGGATTATTGCCTTCACATGGAGCTACACAAAATATGTCATCAAAATACTGATCTAGAATTTCCTGACCAATATCTGCTGGCTGCATACAACTATCAAGTCGAACACCACACAACCGTTCTTCATCTGTTATCTCTTCATCTACATCACTATTACATTCATCTTCTTGTTCCTCTTGATTGCCACTATTATCTTCATTTGAACACTCAGGTACAGGATTAATCCAATCATGTTCAATTACAATATCATTGTACCATTTATTGTTATTCTTTAAATAATGCAAGGCTTCATCTACATGGGTTTTGTTAACAAACTTATATTCATAATATCCTTTATATGACAATTTGCGTTTTAACTTGATACGTATTAATTCATTCTCTTGGCATCTTGGCAATGATTGTACGGATTCAACAATATTAGCTGGCACACAAATGCAAGGCCCAATTATGCCATTCTGACCACCTTTTGGAAGATTAACTATTTTCATAAAAGCAATATTTCGAGCTATTAAATGCTGCTCTAATGAATTAAGTGTTTTTAATTCTGCTGGAATTTCTGACAAAGCTAAATTGTTCAGACTTGCCTCTGCTGGTATTGTGTTCTTAATCAACTTTCTATGACAGGTATAACAAATCCATAGACATGACCTTGATGCAGACAAAGAACATTCTTCTGAATTACATTGGTCATTACATTTATGCAAATATCTTTCTGATATATATTCTGATAACTGATATCTGTCTTTATTACATTTCATTACTTGGTTTTTATACAGTAATTTCAGGCAAACAGCACAAATACAATCTGGTCCAAAACTCATCTTTTCCCTGAAATCATTGATTACATTGGAAACACATTTTCTTCTTTCCTTCTTAACAACTTTTCTTTGCCGTTTTGTATCCACAACTTTCTCTTTATATTGTGAATTTGTATGATACTTCTTCTTAATGCTATTAATCAAATGTGTCTTAAATTGCACATTCGTTTGATATTTCATTTTAATACCTTCAATTATTTTTTTCTTGTAGCCAAGATTTGAATAATATTTTAATTTCATCTGATTTATTTTTTTCATTCTATATGTTAGATTGCTATAATATCTACATTTCTCAGTGTTTTTTTTTTTTGTAACTAGCATTAACTTTATATTTCATCCTTCTAGCATCTTTCACTTTTTCTTTACTTTTATCATATTTCCTTTTGCTAGCTTTTTTTCCTTTCTCTATAAGTTGAATGTTCATGGTATTTACATTTCATTCCACTCTTTTTTCTTTCTCTACAAGCGGAATTTTCATGGTATTTAGATTTCATTTCACTTTTTTTTCTTTCTCTACAAGCAGAATGTTCATGGTATTTACATTTCATTTCACTCTTTTTCCTTTCTCTATAAGTTGAATGTTCATGATATTTACATTTCATTTCACTCTTTTTCCTTTCTCTATAAGTTGAATGTTCATGATATTTACATTTCATTTCACTCTTTTTCCTTTCTCTACAAACAGAATTCTCATGGTATTTAGATTTCATTTCACTCTTTTTTTGTTCTCGACAAGCAACATTTTCACGGTATTCAGTTTTCATTGCATGTAGTTTGTTTTGCTTATGTAATATGTTTAGATTGTATTTAATCTTACTATAATGTCTTACTGCATTTTTAATCACTGTTTCATGGTCTTCATCATAATCTATTTTAACATGTTCAATAAACTCATCTTTCTTTTTCTTAACTTCAGCATATTTCTTTCTTTTCCTTTCTCTATCCATCATCTTTCTCAATGTTATATTTGGTCTATGTTTACGTTTCTTTCCTTTTGATGTGTTACATTGTTTATTCATATCACTATCATCCTCTATCTGTTTGTTACAATCATCAAATACTTCAGTATTATTACAATTAATCACACTATCAATATGAACATTTTGATTCAATTCAATTGGTTCATTCCCTGTATGACAAACATTACATTCATCCAAATTAATTAATTGCTCTTCAAGGACACTACTTTCCATTGTTAACTTGTGTACTGACAACACAACATCATAATGTATCCCATGAATATGATTCAGATAAATTCCTGCATCTGATGTTGCAGTGCCTATTTCTGCCATCTTTCCTGAGAATATATACCACCTATATGCATCTCCAAATGTATAAATATCAGTTTGAAGCATATGTGCAACAGCCATGATCTCTACTTCTGTAGCCCAAACACCAGAACAGAACATTCTTTGCCTTCCAATATAATCCTCAATATCACTGAATCCTTCACGTAAAAATGTATTATATTGACTGGCATGTTTCAACAAATAACTAACAGTTGCTAGTCTTAATCGCATATGATTACGTTCACTACCAGAAATTGCAAAACAAATAGCTCTGAAAAAACAATTTCCATCACCTTTAATATTTCTCAAACGATCAGGATGTCCCATTCTCTCACATTCTTCAGAAACTACAGACTGATAACAGACTTTGGCAATTCCAAGTGACTTGCACAATGACTTCTTATGTTCATAACTTAGTGGAACAAACTTAAAACCACCTGATTCAGATACTTCCAACATTTCAATACCATTACTATTTTCACATTGATCAGCAATATTTGCATCTCCATGATGTATCTTATCTAACAAATCACTATGTTCATGTGGTGGTTTAAGATCATTGACATCATTGCCTTCTTTGTCTGGCTGTTCATTTGATACCTGATTAAACATATCACAAATGTTTAAGTCACTTAACTGAACGGACTCTTGTTCCTCATTAACCTTTTCACTACTATGTAAACATTTCATAGCATCATCACCTATGTACAAAGTCACTCCTGTAATTTCAAACTGTTCATTATTGTGCAATTTCATAGATTTTCCCAATTCAGTACAATACCTGTGAACATCTTGCCATGTCAGAGCAGATTTCATTAAGCTTCTACCTTCTCCAACTTGACAACCATTATAATCTCTGGAATGTGAATCAAAATGAAATACATTGAGTTTTGAGCAATTACTGCAAATGTATTTTCATGGAAACATATGAAGCATGCATTATACCTCTGTAATGTCTGTTCAAGAGCTCTATCAAGCTGCATCATATTGAATTCTGATAAATTATATTCATCTCCAAATGTACCACTACAAGACTCATGATATATCATAGTGTAATGTTTGTTAAATACAACCAAATCATTAGGTAATTCATTTATTAACAAATAATCGTTATTAATTGTGGAACTTTTAGATAAGTGACTATACAATTCATCACCAGTATTCAATACTAAATCCATGTCATAACTTGTCCATTGTCTCAATTCTTTACTATGACTGTACATCATTGCACATAAGCTATTTGCAACACATTGTTTGCCTGTATTTACACCAAATTTTAAATGACCTTGGTGAAAATTTCCTTGCACATTAACACTATTTATTTCTGTTGCCTTAACACCTTTTTCCATTTTGTTTTTACTTGAATCTTTACAAGGAGACAATGGCCTTTTTTCTGTTTTACAGGTTTGGGGGGATTGTTGTTTAACACCATTCATACTGTTCATTTCTTTACATATTCCATGTCCCTTTCCTTCTGTTCTTTTCAGCTGAGTTTCATTTGATACCTTTGTTGGTGGTGTCTTTGTTTTCTTACTTCTTAAATTATATCCTCCACTTTGCTGTCTTGTGCTATTTAATAACTTCACATTTTGTTTGTTACAGTTAACCTTTTGGCCCCTTTTATTCTTCAATTTACTCACATGTATTGTGTCTTTCCTTGGATTGTTTGTCTGCTCAGTCACATCATTACACCAGTTCTGTGCTTCATCATTTGAAATCCTATCAAACATATTCAGCTCTGCAGGAATACCAAAATTATTAAACATATTGTCACAATAATTTGACTGTCCACATTTACAACAAATCCATGAGGCAGTTATATTCATTAAAGCTTCATTCATGTTTAGAAATTTTGCACAACTTAAATGAAACCACACTTCACATTTATCACATTGTATTCCTCTGTTATTCAATGGCATGTCTATTTGCTCACAAAGCCAACATGTCTTTACAGGATGATTTTTACTTTCTTTTACCTTTGAAAACATCTTCCTTTTAGTTACTTTCCCATGACAAACTTTACCATTAATTACATCTGAACGTGTGTCCTTTGCATTTCTCTGTACATAATGTATTACATTTTTCTCACTAGTTACAGATTTCCTATCTCTTACATTTCCTTCTCTAGCAACATCCATCATCTTCTTGACAATCGTACTGATTGTTCGTTTTGTATGACAATAAATACTCTTCTGTGTTTTCTGTTGAATTTTCCTTTCTTTTTCTGTCATGCGTTGCTCTATTACCTTACCATTTCCTTTAAGATTAAACTTTAAACAATTCTTAGCCTTGTTGGTCAAATGTTTACTTTGAACGTGTACTTTCTTCCTAGCACTAACAATCTCTTCAGTATTTTGATCAAATGTTACATCTTGCAGTTTACAACAGTCACACTTTACTTTCTGAACAAATAATTCTTTCCTCTTCCTTTCTACTACTGTTGCTGTTTCCATAGGCAACAATGTTGTCCTCTTACTTTTGCCACAATAGAATCTCTTCAACAATCTCTTTTTCTTGTGTATTTTCCTTTTCTTACTGATTTTCTTGTGCAAAATCATATGAACTTTCTTACAAATTGATTTAATAACTTCACAGTTCACAAGAATAGCATTCCATTTCTCAGTTACAGTATGCCAACATGTACTAATTTCATGGCAATTATCATACAGTTCAGTCAATTGGACATCAATTGATGTAAATATCTCTTCATTCATTAATGCATTTACATTGTTTGTGTTTTTACACACCATTCTTTCTTTCTCAGTGACTCTTGTTTCAAGCTTTAAAACTGTGTTTATATTCTCAGATATGACTGTTTGGTTTACATTTCTGACATTCTCAATTTCTTTCATAATGTTAGTTCTTGGCTTACTCCACTATTTAGTACAACGTTTACTGCAAGATTTACTCCCAAGATTTACTCCAAGATTTACTCCCAAGATTTACTCCAAGATTTACTCCAAGATTTACTCCAAGATTTACTCCAAGATTTACTCCAAGATTTACTCCAAGATTTACTCCAAGATTTACTCCAAGATGAAATGTGCTATCTCTTGTATGATTTAGGATTGATAGGCAAAGACACAGAAAGGAAGGAAGGAATGAAATGAAATGGAATGATCATGAAAATATGAATTGAACATCAATACTAACAGACAAATTCAACATACATCCATTTGGTTGAAAACACACAAGCACAACAGCCAGTCTCTGTACGGTATCTCCACAATTTTCTAGAAAACAAAACAAACACAAACAACACTAATTAATACAACAACTATAATATTTGTCATAATTAAATCAACCCTCCTACTCTAGGTGCACTTTAGTGGGAAGTTGCTATAGTAGTCAAACTCAGTCAATTTACCGTTTTTGACTGTTGAATCAACTATACACACATGGGCACTGTTGACTTGTTTTGACCATTTGGGTAACTGCCCCACACTGACTGCTGGTGACTGATAAGATCATTATCATCTTCAGGGGATCACTGACTTGTTTTGACTGAACAAACAATGATAGGGTGCTCAAGGCTGCCAGTTTTTGACTGATAAATCAATGCAGGACCACTTAGGCTAGGAGTCAATGACTTGTTTTGACTGATAAATTAATTTATTTTGACCATAGTGCTTATATCAGTCCAAAACACTGACTCATTTTGCCCACCATCCACATTACATGTACCAATTAAAAACAGTCACCTCATTTTGACTAAAGTCCCTTTACCAGTCAAAAATGGTCAACTCATTTTGACCACCTTCAACATTTCATGATAATGCTTTTAACACTACCAGTCAAAAACAGTCGACTGTTTTTGACTGATTGATGTACTTCCTACACATTAGGTTTGACAGTGTTTGACCTATAAGTGCTGCAGATATACACTGACATGAACTTTGAAATTTTAACTGATTTTGACCCTTGTAGTAGTAGGAGGGTTAAATAAATATGCACTACTTTTTCAACCACTTATGTTATTCAGGTCCTACTAAAAACCAACAACTCATAACAACTGACAACAACTGATGACAACACATTCTAAATGCACTGAAAACTCAACAATAAAATTATAATTATGTTTATAAGAGACAGTGGCATACATACATGGTTTCAGTTTTTGAAAATATGGTTTTAATTAGCAATAAAAAATAATTTTCTTCGCTGCGCAATGCAATGTCAAAAGATTAAATTCATTTTTAGGCCCAAGCCAGCAAGAGGGGAAGTCTTTTATGGTATAAAACAATAACAATGAATTACAATATAAGTAAATCATGTAGAATTATATACAGATGTAGAATTTTTTTTTTTTAATTTTGTGAATAGGTATAGTAAATCGTCACTGCTAGGAAAATTTGTTAAAGTTTTGACAGCAGAGGGCATTTGGAAAGAACCTGTGGAAGCTGGTGTTGTTGATGCTGATTGACAAAAATTGATAATTGTAAGTCATAATTTAATTTTTATTTCAAATAAGGACATTATTTAAAGTAAGTACTGACATTTTAATAGATTTTTAACAATTTCATTTGACTAATAACAGATATTTTATGATTAATTTAGTCTAGAACTTATACATGATCTACAATGGAGGTGCCTCTGGGATCCCATAGCCATGCATGAGCATTGAAAATTAATAAAATAAATATATTTATAGATTGTGATTCAACAATATTACTGGAACATCTCAAATTTGGTTATGTGAGTACGCACAACATAATGTGTGATATCACAAACTGTTTTGTTGTCATTGTGTTTGTGTAAATTCTCTCTGAATGGCAACTTGGTGCTCTACAAAACTATTTATAACAAACATTTTGATTGGTAAATACTCATTTTCATATCAATAAAAGGTAAATAAAGTCAATGAAGGGTGTCATTGAGTTTATTTTTAGAAAATAATGTGACACCATTGTTTACTTTGTGAGTGAAACCAATAAAGTCTAATAGTCATATTTTTTCACTAATTATAAGTATTGATCCTTTTAATATTTACATTGTCTAGTTTATCAACTTGGGCCAAGTTTGAAAGTGATAGAATAACCCTCAAGTGTTGAAAATTACCCACCAAAACTGGACAAAATTTTTATTCCCATGCTCCATCATGGAAATTTTAGTAAATTGTTTTATTGAACAATCCTTTTAGCTTATTACAAGGTGATAACCTTAAAAAGTTATCAAAACATGTTATCTTCATAAGTACAACAATCGGCAAGATGTCATGAAGCTACATATCACCTATAACAAGAAATGATAGAGGCATGTTATTTGGCATTGCAAAAGTGACAAAAAGTTCTTATTTTAATATGCAGACAAAAAATACATGTATATCAACCATTTAAATTATTGATTTCATGTACATAAATGAATAATTACATTCAACAATAATATTAACAGCTTTTCAGTGCATTTAAAACATGTTCTTGTGACTTGTCGTGAGTTCTCATCAATTGTCTGTTTTTAGTAGGACGGTGTTATTCTTTTAAAAGTAGGACTCTCTTAATTAGTTCAACCTAAGTCAAACTTTAAGTGTCTATTTTTTTCATCTTAATAAATATATTTTATACAGTATCTTTTTTCCTTAACTTCAATACTTTCTTTTTCTATAATACAACATTTCACACTTTCAACTTACTTCAAAAAAACAACCAACTTTTCTTAGAACTTCAAAAACTTAATTACCAGCATACATTATCTATGTACTTGTAAGTTAGATGTACATAGATACATTGACACTTAAGAAAACTCCACACAGATAACTCAACCCACAAAACAACTACACTCTCATGAGAATTTGACCCTCGAGACAATTCAACCCTTGTGACAATTCGATCATTGTTTTCCCTTGAAAAAACATTGATCACTAAACTTATTCTAACACCAATTATGGATCAAATTCTAGCACAAATTAAATCATTTCTCCCATAACAACACACATGCTGGTGAAACTAATATGTTAATTTTGTTAATATAAAAAACAAACTATGGATATTTTACTGATTATAATATATGGAAGTCGAAAAGTAGACATCTGTTTGTTAGCTTTCTAAATCATGACACAATGTTGAACAATGTTGAACAAGATTGAACAATGTTGGTTAGTACATTTTTTTTACTTTTCTACTTTTCTTCTACACATGTACCTAAAAAATTGATGAAACATTTTGGTAACATCCATTTTAATAGTTTTCTGCTTTTCAGTTTCAATAAAAATAGATTTTAATTGTTTACCTACACTGGTGGTCAAAAAGTGAACATCTGCTTCTATAGTTTCCTACAACCAGAAAAGTGATTCGAACATTTTCCATAAATCCATTTTTCTGCTTTCCTGCTTCCGAAGAGCAGATCGAACATTTTCTCAACAGTGGCCTAAAAGTAGACAAGTCTGCTTTGCACTTGAATAAATTAAAAGCTGATTAAATGATTTGATAACACTACTGCCCTATCCACAAAATAATGGACAAATCCTACCAATGCACCAAAACAATGCATGTGATAACTGTTGCTGAAAAACAGGGGGTGGCACATCACAAATAGTAAGATTAGTCCATTATTTTTTGGATAGGGAGGTAGACTTATCAAATCATTCAATCTACTTTTCTTCAAGCGCAAAGCAGACTTGTCCACTTTTACTTTTTAGGCCACTGTGTGACAAAACATTTGATCTAGGCCTACTTTTCGGGAAGCAGAAAAGCACTTAAGCAGAAAAATGTATTTATGCACATGTTTGTTTGATCTACTTTTCTGATTGTATAAAACCAGAGAAGCACATGCCACATGTGCAATTTTTGACCACCACTGCAATTGCACCAGTGTAGGTAAACAAGTAAATTCTACTTTTCTTGATACTGAAAAGCAAAAAAGTACAAAAATGAATGTTACCAAAATATTCTATCTTTTTTAGGTGGAAAAAAGCAGACAAGTAGAAAATGTACAACTACTACAAGCCAACAGCATTCAATCTGCTTTTTCATTATTTAGAAACTGAAAAGCAGATGTCCACTTGTCGACCTCCATGCTTCACAAATTGTTTACGATTAGCCTACGAGTACCTGACTACTAGTACTAGTACTTAAGTAGTAGTACTAGTACTACTACATGTACTAGTAGTAGTAGTAGTAGTAGTCTAAGTATTACTAATAGTACTAGTATTTTCCCTTACTTTATACTAGGTTTCCTTACCTCTCGAGTCTCAACTCATATAATGTCATTAACGTAGTTAGTCAAATATGTACTTTTGTACTAACATTAAGCCTAAAGAAAGGACCTTTCTCTAGTCTATGTACACAAAAACACAGCTGCGTATAACCGTCTACATTACGGGATAGCTCCATTAGAAACTTTCCGAGTTTGAGGCCCCAAACTCGGAAATCACACATCCTTTTCAATGCAAATTTTTTTAAGAGTGTTTACTGTGTCAATAAACTTATCAGATTAGATAGCTAATCCTGCGGTAACTGAAATGTACACCGGCTGGCTGTGAGTTTGCAGAGAAAAATATCACATAGAAGGCATTAGTTTTCGGATTCCATTCTTGTATTTTCATTCTTTTGACAAAAAGTTATCATAGTTTCATTGTTTAATCCTGAAAAAGGACCAAGTATGAGCTGAGAACGTACGGCACACGGTAACTCAACGGCCGTGAAAATGCCAGCGTTGCGTGCGAATGGATATTTACTAAGGTTGATGCTTACTTATTAGGGTTTTGCAATAATGAGTCTAATATTTAAAAAAATCGATTCTAGTCGTCAATAAAGGTCGTTGGGTATATTTATATATGTTGGTCATATAGTTTTAACGAAGTTGAACGAAAATAGTGAGCAACATTGTCCTACTTTTTTCAGTTGTAGGTTTTAAATATGCCTGCGTACGCACCACACTCAACAGCGAGCATAGGCATGGTAGGTGATTTAACTGCGTGCAATAGCCTACACATGGCGCTGTAGCAAAATAGGCCAAAGCGTTTATTGTTTTGATCGGTGGGGGAGGGGGGTACGCGGCGGGATGCAATTTTTTTCTGCAATTCAAAATTGCCATCCTCAAAAAATGTCCTTTTCTTTTTGAGGATTCCCTCTTTTGAATCAAATTACAACAAACAAATTTCCCCATTGAAAATCATTGCGACAATGGCGATTTCGGAATGCAGAAAAAAATTCCCGGCGGGATTGTAATCATCCATTATTTCGCAAGTGCGTTGATATGACATGGGTTTTGAAAAGCGTTGCTTTTGCGCTTTGCTAATTCATTGTGCACCATAGTACTTGGTTGAGGGTTAGACAAGACGTCCTGGTCTAGGTTTTCGCACGGGGCCGCAAATTTTTGTCTACGTGTCGTTAGCTTTGAAATCATGTTAAGACAGGCGCTGGACAATAATGGTTTGGTATATTAAAAAAATACTGTGGCCCCCGTTTTTTTTCCTTTCTGCAGTCTGAAATTGCCATTGTCGTAATGATATCTAATGGGGATAAGTTTCCCTATTAGATATCACTAGGACAGTGGCAATTTCGGACTGCAGAAAATATAATTGCACGGGGGCCACAGTATTTTTTTTGTATACCAAACGATTATTGTCCAGCGTCTGTCTTTCATGATTTTTTAGCTAACGACACGTATAAAAACATCAGGGTCGTATTTGCAAGTTGAGTGTAAAATACGTGCAAAATACCTGTAGCGACCGTTATACTGTTTTTTATTTTCTATGGAAACTGCCGGAACCGCTGGGTAAAAAAAAAAACAGGCCCAGCACCGCTGAGAAATAATATTCCCGGCCTAAATTGCCGCCAGACCAGCACAGCGAAACTCTTCGACGTGTTTGAACCATGGGGAAAACGTGCGCCCGATGTTTTTTTTAATTTCATGTAAATAAAACGACTTATTTAGGCAAATGCTTATACAGTACTTCTAATAATAGTCATAGGCTAAACATGGATCTTTGAATCCCGTTTCGTTGTCGAAAACCATAAGTTATGGCGGCTGTTTAATGGACCATGAGTATTTATTATAGCATATCAGGGGCGGATCCCCAAAAAATTGCAGGTGGGGGTCTGGCCAATTTGTTTTGTTTTATTAATGTCCGATAGTACCCCCTGCAGAATGTCAGTTTTTAATGTTCGCTTTAATATTGTTACATATTTTTTTGTCAGAAAGGGATTCCCCCACCAGTTCGACAAACAACGTGTCTTGCAGCATTCTCTCTCCATGGAAACCTTTGTTGAAGCTTGCTTTTTTGAACACACGTTGCTACTGTAAAGGGCAATAAACTTGAAGACGTGTCTATTGCTTATTAAGTTGCACCCTCCAACATAATAGTGTTCTTTTCATTAGTAATTGGCTATCACAGCAAGCATCCTATTCAGTCTGCTATGTAATAGTATTCAATGGTCTATTGAAATCGGTGAGCCAAACTTACTCTCTCGACACTCTATTGTTCAATTCATTGGCTAACTCTGCTAAGCATCCTGTTTACTTTCAGTGGTCTTTTGAATTTCTGGGACATCTCTGAAAACATCGGAGTGTTGCCGATTAAAAATCACAGAAATAGTTCACAAATGTGTGTTTTATTTATTATTATTTTTTTTAACTGAATGGTAAAGGAGTCTTAAACGAGTGTCAATTCACATTATCGTAGGAAAAAATCAGGGTCGTATTTGCAAGTTGAGTGTAAAAAACATGAAAAATACCTGTAGCGACCGTTATCCCGTTTTTTATTTTCTAGGGAAACTGCCGGAACCGCTGGGTAAAAAAATACCAGGCCCAGCCACGCTGAGAAATAATATTCCCGGTCTAAATTGCCGCCCGACCAGCACAGTGAAACTCTTCGACGTGTTGAACCATGGGAAAACGATATTGCCCGATGTTTTTTTATTTCATGTAAATAAAACGACTTATTTAGGCAAATGCTTATACAGTACTTCTAATAATAATCATAGGCTATACAAACATAGATCTTTGAATCCCGTTTCATTGTCGAAAACCATAAGTTATGGCGGCTGTTTAATGGACCATGAGTATTTATTAGCAGGGGCGGATCCCAAAAAAATTGCAGGTGGGGGTCTGGCCAATTTGTTTTGTTTTTATTAATGTCCGATAGTATACCCCTGCAGAATGTCAGTTTTTTTAATGTTCACTTTAATATTGTTACATATTTTTGTTGTGATGACTCTGGAACTAAGCCACAACTCTAAATAAATATCTTCATGGTTGCTACCTCAACTTTCTACTACATTAATAGGTGAACTTGGAAAAGATTTAAACCACCCACCATAATAATACTAAAACGTGCCTCAACCCTTGCACAATACATGCACTAGGAAATAAATACAGTGGCTTGTGCTGGTAGATCAGTCTTCACGCTTCAGTGGTTAAAAGTAGTAGCGGCTACATATCGCCTGTCATTCAGATAAAGGGATTAAAAGCCACTGTTTGTCCAAGCAGATAAGAGGTGTGAGTTGGTAAACATGAAAAGGATGTGTGATACTGGATTTTTCTCTAATGGAGGATTCCCGTAATGTATAAATACAATGTATAATTTAGCGTGCCCTGAGGGCTGACCGGTGACCTCAGAATTTCCGCACAATGCATTATGGGAGTTTGGTTTTGGTAAATAAACGCATACACGTTCTCAAAAAAGATAATAATCAGTGCAATATGGTCAAACTGTGCTCAAACCCACAAGAGAAAGGTTGATGACTGTATCGATAAGCTACACATCACAAACTCAAAACAATTTTCTGGTTACTTTCGCGTTTTCGTGTACCTATGTCGTCTTGTTTCTGATCAATAATATGGCGTCAAAAACAAGTTTCTTATCAGGGTCGCGAAAACACGCCTCAAGCAGAATAGCCGGTCACGAACTTCGGTTTACGTTTAGTCAAAACAATGACGTCATCACAGCACAACCGAACTATCGAAAACAATGACCAAAGCCCAAACCTGTTTGTGGTTACAATCGCGAAAACGCACCCCATGAACCACTTACAAGTCTATTATAATCGGTACACACAAGCGATACAAACACACGTCAAGACACTCAACAAAACAACTCCGGCTCTTGGAAATGATATCTGATTTCGTTATAAATAATTATTTTAATGTTTACTTAATTTTTCTGTAATTTCTACACATAAAACTATGTGACGTATTTATTAATTTTTCACACACTCTTCAACACAAAAAAAACAAAAAAAACAACAATAGCAATAAATTAATGTGACAGAATATTATATCCTCAATTTACCCTGAATAACGCACCCAAGGTTATAAATGATATAATCAACTGGACGGTAACTTACAAATGAAATTAGCAGTTTGGCATTTCAATGAATGACAGCGGCGTAGCCAGTACTTTTTCAGTGGAGGGGCACGGGGGGGGGGGGGGTGCATTGCTTTTCAGTGGGGGTGCCCAGGGGTATGGGTTTTCCCTTTTCTTTATCTTTTCTGTTTTTGGGGCATTATGAGGATTTTTCGTGGGGGGCACGTTTTTCGGTTCCGAGTACCCGTAAACGACTCAGGAAATTGGTACTTCAGCGGTGTGAACAAAAATCTTTGACTATTTAACAATGTAATGTTTACAGTTTTAGGAGCAATGTTATTCAAGAAAACGCCTTTATAGTATTTTACGGACATTTTCCATTTACTTTTATCCAATTCATCCATTGTATCCTATCATTAAGACTCAAATAGCCTGGCTATGGCATGCTACAAACAAGTATCAAACTAGCTGCTCAGGATGGAATGTTTGCCTATATTGTTCACAATACTTGGATTAGTGGAACAATAACTGCTGCTTCATGTCTGCACTGAAGTATGCACCATGTGTTAATAGAGGGGATTTTATTATACGGGACTCTCACATTAATTGTTGTCCTAACAAAAAAGTGGTGTTGAAATTGGTTTTGTTGTATAATTATTTTGATGTGTTACCGACTATGCACCCTCAGCGTATTATCACCGACATTTACATGTCTTTACCCACCAATCGATACCGAGGTCTCTTGCGTATTAGATTTACCGAGAAGGTCACAATTTGTTTCAAAAGAAAGACATAAAAAGAGAAATGTTAAGTCGGTCATTGTCTTTAAACCAACAGTAGCATCTATAATCAGTCGCCGGATTTGAAAGGTATTATTGGTTGCCAGTTTGATCCTTTCAATTCGGCAGCTTATTTTTTACAATCACCTAATCTCCTAGCAGTTGAAAAGACATTTATGAGGAACGAAATACGGTTGCTTATGATGAGCTGTGAATTATAGATCGTCAAACATTGATGGAGGGAACAAATTCGCTGAATACTAATTTAAAACACGATACCACATTCAACAGGAAATAGTACATCCAAGTTTGGTCCCATTTTGAGAAGAGAAAAAAAAGACCTAAATTGGTGAAGTTCATTCTTTCAAGAAACAAGGTTTATTGACAAGTTTATTGACATTTAAATAAACTTCATTATAATAGAAACATATTAATATTCAAGTTCTGATTTTAGATTCGCTAATAATCATTGCAGCTTGTTAGTTTCATAAATATTATTTTAGTACACAAATTATGTCCTCATCCAAAGCTAACATGAATGATACGGAATATCATTATTTAGAAGGCAGGGCCGAAACAAGGAGCAAACACATCAATTTTGATTGTTTTCCCAAAACGAGTTAGTTCCACCCATATCGCCTTTGATCAATGACATTATTCAACACGCGTTTTGTGACATTCTTTTGTAGCTTTCTTGTGTAAAATAGGTTATTAAAGACACTTTTCTAGCAATTTTTACGATTTTATTTAAGAAATAACATTCCGTAAATACAACATTTTGTCACCAAATCGAATTAAATATGCTATTCTCTGCATTATAAAGGTACATTTTGTTAACATTTACATGTGTTTGTACACCCAAGGAAGCATATTTTTAACACGAATAAAAACGGGTATCCGGGTATGATCCAAACTTTCCTGTCCGATTCCAAAAATATCCAAAAACGCATAGCCCTAACAGGTGATTAACATTTTTGAAAAAAATATACTTTAACACTTTAAAATATGTAAAAGTACTGTTAACATTTTGTTAAATAAAATATTTCTTTTCATAACCATGATATTAATGTTTCATTTTCTCAATAATTTTCCACTACCGTCAAAATAAACACGAACAAATTAAGTAGTCTTCGTTCACTCGCTTCTTTTATAAACAATGTGTCCATTTTGAAGATCAATATTTCTTAAAAAATCATTGCAAATGCAAAGCATTCATATATTTTGGTTTACACAGACAACAGTTTGTTCACGGCACAGAACAATCAAATCACAGATGTTCATGAAAAAAAAATTAGGTTAATGTAATCTCTTACTATTTGCATGAAGTAAGGAATTTACATCTAGCAAAATCAATGGTTAAACAACTTTTTCCACTTTCAAAAACACTAAATTTCCATTAAATCATACAATTTCACTACAATTTGTATGTCTGTAACAAGTATGACTTCGATAAGTTTATACAACCAGTAATACACCATAGTTTTGTAAAGTTTCCGTGAACTGCTGAGTTATGAGTACGGTGAATTACGTACATGGACGATACAAAACGCTCCCACATGTTACGTAATCAAAACTACACCACGCAGTCCAATTCTGTGTGTGTGTGCATGCGTGCGCGTCCGTGTACGAACATATGCCCGCACGTGCGCGTGCATGCATGCACAGTACAGACGTAGACTCGACTATATACAAAATTAAAACTAGTGTTTAATTTTCTGTGTGCAAGTACAAGTCGTCACGTCCGTCAAGATCTATATCTAGCACATGTGTAACCCTGAGTGATATCCCTGACTGAGCCTTTGACCGAGAATTACTCCTCTGTATTCACTTGCAAGGTACAGTAAATACAATAGTTTCTCCTATAATAATGATATGCTAACAAAAAACTACTTAGTATGCTATTTCAATTAGATTATATTAACATTACTAGCCGATTATAGTCAAAATAATAGTCAAAAAATAGTAGTCAAAAAATAGTAGTCAAAAAATGAAGAGTTCTTTTGTGTGTAAATATACACTAACTAGTAGTAACAACATTAGTCATTACTTATGCTAGCAATAGACCATGGACCTTTCTTTCAATAAGTTTCATTTCAAGTTTCACTTCACTATGCAAGTGTTACACAATGTACATAATATTTACATCCGTGTTTCGTAAAAGTACAACAAAATGGAAGACCAAACTGAAGGTAATTTAACTTAAAATACACAACTAAGGATAAGGTTCCTACATCATAGTACATGTAGGCCTAGGTCAAAATCAGAAAAAAGAAAAAAAGGTGTTGAAAATTTGGCCCTACAATCACACATTTTATGAGTAGAATGTCATATCCAACCACACACTATGAATAACTTTACCCTGAAAATCCGTTTTACCATGAAATAAATAGTTCACAACAATTTCATGGTGACACAAGACCGTGAAATTGCCATCAAATACTCTTGGAATTCCTTCACCATGAAAACGCTGTGAAAATGCCATGAACTTCTCGTGGCACTTTTTGGGCAGCTCATTAATTCTCAAGAGCACCATGCATTTGCTGTGAAATCACCGTGGATGTTATTGCCAATATCTGAGAGGAAAAGACACTGTGAAATTGCAGTGAACTATTATTTCAAGGCAAAACAGATTTTCAGGGTATTTTCAAGGAGAAGTTACTCATAGTGACAACCTTCTCTCATTCAATGTAACCAATAATATTATTATTGTAAATAATGCTGTCTTCTTGGCAGTAAAATATCATATTCAACTGCTACTTTTTCTGGTCTTAATATTAATAAAAAACCAACAATTCACAACAATTTACAACAACTGACAACTCACAACATATTTTAAATGCACTAAAAACTTACAAATAAAGTTTAAAAACTTGTTTATAACTAAGGGACAGTAGCATACGTAGTGTTTCAGTTTTTGAAAATGTGGTTTTAATTAGCAATAAAAAATGATTTTCTTTGCTGCAGTAGTATGGGCCCACAAATATTTCACCCTTTGACATTATATAGTAGTCTTTTTGCATTAATAATAATAATAATGTGTGGATTTATATAGCGCACATATCCACCAACTAAGTGGTGCTCAAGGCACATTATATTATTATCCCTGCTCATAAGGCTCATAAATCATTCCTGAAACCATCTCAGCTCCCTGGGGAGTATACAGCTCAATTGCTGCCATTTCTAGCGCATATAGAGCAAACCAACTCTGCCTTCACAGGTACCCATTTAACCCCTGGGTGGAGAGAAGCAATTATGATTAAGTGTCTTGCTCAAGGACACAAGTGTCACGGCTGTGATTTGAACCCACATTCTGTTGCTAACACCAGAACTTGAATCCGGTAAGCTAGACCGCTCGGCCACGACACCAAGATGGCACCCAATACTAACACATTACTGCAGCAAAACAAAAATCATTTTTTATTGCTAGTTAAAACCACATTTTCAAAAACTGAAACTCTTTAGTCTTTTATGTATGCCACTGCCTGTTAATCTTACAAACATATTTAAAACTTTATTTTTGAGTTTTCAGTGCATGTAGAACATGTTGTCATTAGTTATCATCAGTTGTCATCAGTTGTCAGTTTTTACTAGGACCAAAAAGAACATCATATCCGGCCACCACTTTTTAACGGTATTTTACTTCTTTTTTTTCAACCACTAATCAGTTAAACAATCATTCTATCAATTTTTGGTGGTACAGAAAGCGAAAACCATCTTTAAAATCCACTTTTATAATGGTTTTCAAACTTGATTTCCCTTCTAAAAAGATCCTTCCCTTCAGAAAATAGAAGGATCCTAGTATAAGTATTATAGTTAGTTGCCACTACACATGTACATGTACAATGACTGTGTTGGTCACTAATTGTGAAGTTTACAACATCAGACTGACATGACTGAGGAAATCATCATATACCAAAAAGCCTAATTTTTCATGAAATAAATATCCTGGAATAATTTGAAGTATACATGCATGTCCATCATCATCCATATATTCTCCACCTTACCAAGTAGGTAAGATTACATTATTAGTTATATTTAATAAAAAATAGTGGTGGCCAGATAAGACATTCTACCCGTAGGACCAACTTTTTCTCATTACAAATTCGAATCAACTCGTACCCCAACCAAATTATACTCATAGTAGAAGAAAAACGAATCTTGCTGTCATTTTGGGTAAAATGTTGTATCCAACCACCACTTTTTCTCATTCAATATAACCAATAATACAACCTTACCTACCCAGTAAGGTGGAGAACATATGGATGATGATGGACATATGCTTCAAATTATTCCAGGATATTTATTTCATGAAAAATTAGGCATTTTAGTATACAACAACTTCCTCAGTCATGTCAATCTCATCTTCTAAACTTCCCAATTTGGGACCAACACAATCATTGTACATGCACAGTAGCAACTATAATAGGATCCTTCTATTTTCTGAAGGCAAGGACTTTTTAGAAGGGAAATAAAGTCCAAAAAACATCATAAAAGTGGATTTTAAAGATAGTTTTCACTTTCTGTATCACCAACAATCGATAGAATCATTTTTTAACTAGTTTGTAGTTGCAAAACAAATCCAAAAACCCCTTAAAAAGTGGCAGTCGAACACAATATTCTTTCTGTAATTTTTTTTACCCATGGCATAAATGTTGACAATCTTGAATATTATTAGAATAAATTAAGTTCAGATTCCCAGACTTTAAAATTATATGAAATTCAAAACTTTCAAGAAAATCAAATTTAAAACAAAATATCAAGAATTTTTCATACAAGTTGATGCACCATTTCAAACCATTCACTTTTGTCGTTTTGAATGGTGAAATAACTGTACAATATTGATTTCCCCCAAATGGTTTTGAATTGGTAGGTCAGCTAATACAAAACCTTGCTTGGATACTTTTAAGTGGTGAATCAATGAATGGATTTCAATGGTAGTAAAGATTGCTACCAACACTGTTCAAATGGTATCACCATGTATATACAAAACCAGTGGGCATTTTAGTAAGTGGAAAATTTAAATGGTTTGAAATGGTCGAGCAGCAGGAAGGTTAAGTGAGAAATGTGGTGCTTGGATACAACATTGTGCCCCTAATCTAAGCAGTAAGGCGGAAAACATGAATAATGATGAACATATATTTCAAATTATTCCAGGATATTTATTTCATACAAAATCACATGTTTTTAGTATACAACAACTTCCTTAACCCTAACTCCCTAGACAACAAAGGCAGTTGGAGGATTTTGAAGGATTTTTATTGTTCAGTAACAATGCTTAGAGTGTTATGGTTAATCATACTAGTCTCTTGTCAATTCTCCCCTCAAGTGCATGACTAACACAGTCATTGTACATGTGCAGTGGCAACTGTAATGGGATCCTTGTATTTTCTGAAGGTGACGGGGATTTTTTTACAAAAAATAATAGTCTGAATGTCACAAAAGTAGATGTTAAAGATAATTTTCACTTTCTGTACCCCAAAAAATCAAGAATAATTTTTAACTAATTATTGGTTAACAAAACTTTAAAAAAGTGGCAGTTGTGATGCATACAACATTATTTTCTTTACAACTTAAACATGTCACATGTTTCTAAGTATCAAAATAACTCTCACTTTTGTTAGTGGATCATTCTACATCAAATCACTTACTTTCCAATATCAATCTTAAAGTATGTTTTTTTTTCACTTTCTAGGTTTGTTTGGTTGAATAAGAAAAATTCCACACTGATATTTCAGTAAATGTTCTTGAGCAGTTACATCATCAAAACTACAACACGCATTCCAATTCTGTGCTACAGAGACTATCCTGACTCAGCCTTTGACCGAGAATTACACTTCTATATTCATTTGCAAGGTACAATAAATACAATTTTTCCCCTCCTATAATATTAACATGCTTCATGCTGAAAAAAAAGTATGCTATTTTCAATTACATTAACCCTAACTCCATTTTTCTTAACCCTAATTCATTACACCCATTTACAAACTTCATGACCTCTCCCTTTTCAGATTCGCAACGCAACGCAGAGCCTTTTCAAAAAATTGGTTTATTTTTGCTTTTGTAAATTTGTAAAATTAACCATAAATACTGGCATGTTACATTTGATATGTCAGGTACTAGATTTCACAAGCAGATTAAATGGGAATAGCTCACTATAATTGGAGTGTTGTGGCCGAGCGGTCTAGCGCACCAAACTCAAGTTCTGGTGTTGCCAGCAGCAGGGTGTGGGTTCAAGGCCCGGTCGTGACACTTGTGTGCTTGAGCAAGGTACTTAACCATAATTGCTTCATCCTTCGGATGGGACGTAAAGCCGTAGGTCCCATGTGTTGTGTAATGCACATAAAAGAATGCGCCTTGAGCACCACTTAGTTGGTGGATATGTGCGCTATATAAGTCCACACATTATTATTATTATTATTATAACCGCACTTTAAGGCAACTATAATGTCATGTTCAATGAAAATCTCTGCTTCCTATCATGTTCATAATTGCATTCACATAGCCAGTGCTTTCAATTTATTTTAAATTATAATTTTCTCATTTTCATATCACATTAACATTAATAACTTTCCTTTCATTTTTCTTTATTTTTATACAGATGACAACAATTCACAAACTACAAAATGGACCTAAAAAACCATACAACATACCACTAAAATGCGTCATCACTACCCGTTCAAACATAATCAGATACAACAAAGATGGTATATCAAAGACAATGCTGTTGATAAGCTTATGCGATACAACTGGCTTCATGAAAGCAGCAGTATATGATATAAACAAATTTGAAAACATACAAGACATGGACAGTATATATATAAAGAATTACATAATCAAAGAAAACAACACACTTGTCATCACGTCACAAACACAAGTACTCAAAACATCAAAAATTCAACTATCTCGAGACTTACTCAACCAGTCCATTTTACTTGTCCGTCCTCCAACACCACCCCCTGTTGATGTCACTGCAGCTAAATCTTCACCAATTAAGTCAACTGTTACCGTGACAGGAAAACTATCACAGGTTTGTATTTCATCATTCAATGTACATGTGGTTGCCCCTTCACCAACATCATTGCAATTATTTTTCATCAAAACCAATAACAATAGAAATATACACATACACACACTACAATAAATTGCCAGTCCTTATATAAGAGACGCATAGAATCATGCCATTCATGAGTACACCATACCAAATTTGTTTGTATATCGGACAGTTACTACACATTCTAATTCCCAATCAAATCATTAGCATAAATTTGTGTTACTATGTCTTAATATAAACATGTAACTACGTTTATTCCTGCATAGTCTTCTACCGTGAAGAATAAAACCATATGAATATGACACATGATTCACTTCAGCATATGTAACCAAGTTTGTATTGTACTCACACTATTTTAAATAACAACACATACTTTATCAACAGTGGTGTATATATATTTTGTCATTAGACAAGAGTCCTAATATGGTATAATAGAATAGTTTCCTAATTCTCAAATGAAGCCACTGTCAATCCAGACTTTAATTTTTTTTTCATAACTAATATGAACACAGAGCACTTACAATTACAGCAAACATTTTTTTTGGGTCAATACCACCCATATTCTGCATGTATTTCAATATGCATGATATAATCTACTCACATGTGGCGCAACAACCACAGTTACATACCATCATGGATAAACAGTGAGATGTAAACATTGTCTACACATTGTTAATTCAAATACCCCATTCAATCTTCAACACTTAATCCATCTGAATAAATATTCTTAAGTGGCAATGCATGTATTGTAAACAAAACCCTATCTAGCAGTTCCTTTTTGATATGACAGTCATCTTACTACAAAAGTAGTTCAATTTTGTTTTTCACTTCCAAAACCTGAAAAAACTTCCCTAAATTGTTCACACAATTTCTGACCCAACTAGCAATCAAGAATTTTTTTTCATCACAATATTTGTTTTTCATTGCTATTTGCCAATATCTCAACATCATAATCAAATACAAATAGATATTATGTCATCACCCAAGCCTAAGCCCTTTTCACACAAGCCCTGATAACAAAGTTCCTTGGTAATGGGTGCCACTTGTCTGTCACCTCAGTCATTTGCAATTTTTTCACATATAGATGCAATTTTTAGTCAAAGTCCCTTGTGAAAATGGTCTCATGTGAAAGGGCCTCTAGTCAATTATTTCACATAACTCCTCCAAAAAAGACAACACATCCACAGCTTATGGCCATAAATTGCACCTACAATATTTCTCAAACATTTTACAACACACTTATGTACTTAGTTCAATTTATCAAAAAAAAACATCAAGTTGTACCCCCAGTTCTTTTCAGAACTAATTACTACTCAATTGAGATTCCACATGGTATCACCACAATTAGTATTACTTATCATCCTCACCATGCAAAGCTACAAGTTTTACTTATCTAGAAAAGTTAATGTAATTATTCTAACTTTTTATATTTCTCATATATACATGTACACAAAACAGCATAAAAAACATCACACACAATATACAGGGTGTCCCCATAAAAAGTATACCGAGATAAAAATTACTGTAATGGCAAAACTACTTTATATATGGGAAAGAGAAATATATCTTTAGAAAGGGCAGAATGTCCTCTTTGCAATGGTATACAGCTTGTGATGTTATTGACACAGATGAGTGAACAAATTAGACAGATGTTAAGGGTACTGAAAGCAGGACTGTGACAAGTTTGCACATTTGAATAACAAAGGTCCAAAAAGCATTTTTAAAAACCTGCACATTAAACTTTTGAGGTAAGTAGCGAAAACAAAGCAGATTACATTGTTTTAGGTACATTCCTTGTTTTCAAGAATGTGTTGAAAAACAAAAGGCATTTGGTAACACTTGCATGGTTGAGATTTGTTGTTCAAATATCTTGTCACAGTATTCTGTCACCATCTTGCATGGTTGAGATATATTTCTCTTTCCCATATATAAAGTAGTTTTGCCATTACAGTAATTTTGATCTCGGTATACTTTTTATGGGGACACCCTGTATATCTGTTTCAAAGTTTGCATTAGCTAATTCATTAAAACACATGTTACATTCCATTTGGTATTAACTCATTGCTTATAAATGATTACTTACTTGCAGTAAATTTACACACAATTTACATCAAACTTTAATAACCCCTTAACTATGCAATTTCAATAGAATGCCACTATAGCATCTGCTTTTCCACCAAAAATTCACATCTTTACACCAACATGGAAGTAATTGCTCCCACCTCTTCACAAACCCCTCACAAATACCACCTTATTGGATATTTCCATTTTATTTGTTTAAATTTTTTGTTAACAATAGCTCCAATTAAAAAAAAATACCCATAATCTCAGCTATTGCATAATATTCATTTTCAGCTCAATCTATTCACCCATAACAAAGAATGGCTATCTTAATCTTAAACACCTATCTAAATCACTAATAGCATATCATTTCTTCATTGTTTAACAACCATGTGGGAAAAAATACAATGTATGCTACATGTGAGCTCATTGGTAAAATTCATCATAAGGTATTACTACAAACTATTCTTACAATTAGCAAACCAAACCATGGTACATCTTTGATATTTCAGTTATCATAACATGATTAACACAATCACTTATATAACTATTTGTGTATTCTTTAACTTTCAGGATGAAGCTACACGGACAGTCAACATTGGTGGAGAAGATGTCAGCATCAGAAACATCACATTAACTGACCATCATGGATCTGTCAAAATGGCACTATGGCAAGAACATGCAAATGCCAACATCCACGCAGGGGACTACATTACAGCCACAAATGTTATCGTCAAAGTATATCAAGGAGACCGCCAACTTACCACAACAACACGCACCACTATCAAGGTAGATCTTTCTCCATCTTTATCACCTCACCATCTCTGAAATTTCCAATCTTTCAACAACAGGGACACATGACACTTTGCAACAAAGTCCAACATATTGCAACTTTCAATCATATAATAACACTAACCTTCCTACATGTACCTGTAGTACCATTCACTTCCTGTTTCATATAAATTCATGCATCATTGCACCATTTACAACATACTCCCACAACAGCAAAAATAGAGAAATTGTTGAATGAAGTACAAACCTTCAAGATATTAATATTTCAAATTTTAAAACTATTTTACAATTATTATTGAATACTCACTCACAAAACAAATAACAGACAAACTTGAACAGCAATTTGAAAAAAAAAGTTAAATCTTGACCATTATTCATACCACACATGTAAACATTAATGCCATGTTTACCTATACTAGAATCAATAATGAAATACTTCTAAATATCTCCCACACTAAAAATGCTAATTTATAAAAAAAAACTATACCTTATATAATATTCTAACATATATATATTTGTATTATTTTTACTTTCAGAAACATGAACAACCAGAGGAGACTCTTCCTATTACTATTATTGCCTTCATATTACAAGACATTACAATTCAACTAGCCATCGACGATAGTGATGACTTATACACCATCGACAAAGACATACTCACTGATTTCCTTGCTGTGACAGAAGAAGAACTAGAAACAACACTACAAGACTCAGTACCTCTTCAGGCAAAAGCAACACTACTTAACAAAACAATCACAGCTCTACAAGAACCATAAAGACACAACACACCAAAACATAACAAACCAAAATAATCGCAACTAAGTCTACATCCTCACACTTTTTGCTTAGTTTATACAAAAGTTTTGTCCACCATATATCAGTTTATAATTCAACTATCTTTAAATAATTATTAACCCTCCTACTACACAACAAGAGTCAAAACATTTGTCATTGTATTCCTTTTTATATTTAAGCTTTTACTTTTATATTTATTAGCCCCTCCTACTATTGCTACACTTCAGTGGAAAGTTGCTAAACAGGTCAAAACCAATCACCTGCCTATTTTAACTATTGACCTAAATGTGCACACAGGGCCATTTTGACAAGTTTTTATTGTCATTTTGACCATCGTAAACAATACCAGACAATGCTTTTACCAATCAAAAACTATCAACTCATTTTGGCCTGTAAATGTACTTACTACATGTAACGTTTAACAATGTTTGACTTTTAAATGCACTAGATATACATTGGCAAGTATATCAACATTTGGACTGATTTTAACCCTTGCAATACTAGGAGGGTTAGTATGCAATAACTATTTGATTTAAAACTATATTATGACTTTGATTACACAACAAAAAATCATTAATGGTAGTCATTTCAATGTTTCTCAGTATATTCCATTTTATATTTAAACTTTTAATTTTATATTTATTAGTAAGTATATCCAACATTTCCTTTTAAACTGTATTATGACTTTGACTGCGCAACACAAGTTCTCAATAATTGTAGTCATTTCAACATTTCTCATTGTGTTCCTTTTTTATATTTAAGCTTTTACTTTTATATTTATTAGCTCCTCCTACTATTGCTACACTTCAGTGGAAAATTGCTAAACAGGTCAAAACCAATCACCTGCCTATTTTAACTATTGACCTAAATGTGCACACAGGGCCATTTTGACAAGTTTTTATTGTCATTTTGACCATCCTAAACAATACCAGACAATGCTTTTACCAATCAAAAACTATCAACTCATTTCGGCCTATAAATGTACTTACTACATGTAACGTTTAACAATGTTTGACTTTTAAATGCACTAGATATACATTGACAAGTATATCAACATTTTGACTGATTTTAACCCTTGCAATACTAGGAGGGTTAGTATGCACTAACTATATTTGATTTAAAACTATATTATGACTTTGACTACACAACAAAAAAATTTCAATGTTTCTCAGTATATTCCATTTTATATTTAAACTTTTAATTTTATATTTATTAGTAAGTATATCCAACATTTGCTTTTAAACTTTATTATGACTTTGACTGCGCAACACAAGTTCTCAATAATTGTAGTCATTTCAACATTTCTCATTGTGTTCCTTTTTTATATTTAAGCTTTTACTTTTATATTTATTAGCTCCTCCTACTATTGCTACACTTCAGTGGAAAATTGCTAAACAGGTCAAAACCAATCACCTGCCTATTTTAACTATTGACCTAAATGTGCACACAGGGCCATTTTGACAAGTTTTTATTGTCATTTTGACCATCCTAAACAATACCAGACAATGCTTTTACCAATCAAAAACTATCAACTCATTTCGGCCTATAAATGTACTTACTACATGTAACGTTTAACAATGTTTGACTTTTAAATGCACTAGATATACATTGGCAAGTATATCAACATTTTGACTGATTTTAACCCTTGCAATACTAGGAGGGTTAGTATGCACTAACTATATTTGATTTAAAACTATATTATGACTTTGACTACACAACAAAAAAATTTCAATGTTTCTCAGTATATTCCATTTTATATTTAAACTTTTAATTTTATATTTATTAGTAAGTATATCCAACATTTGCTTTTAAACTTTATTATGACTTTGACTGCGCAACACAAGTTCTCAATAATTGTTGTCATTTCAACATTTCTCATTGTGTTCCTTTTTTATATTTAAGCTTTGACTTTTATATTTATTAGCTCCTCCTACTATTGCTATACTTCAGTGGAAAGTTGCTAAACAGGTCAAAACCAATCACCTGCCTATTTTAACTATTGACCTAAATGTGCACACAGGGCCATTTTGACAAGTTTTTATTGTCATTTTGACCATCCTAAACAATACCAGACAATGCTTTTACCAATCAAAAACTATCAACTCATTTTGGCCTGTAAATGTACTTACTACATGTAACGTTTAACAATGTTTGACTTTTAAATGCACTAGATATACATTGGCAAGTATATCAACATTTGGACTGATTTTAACCCTTGCAATACTAGGAGGGTTAGTATGCACTAACTATATTTGATTTAAAACTATATTATGACTTTGATTACACAACAAAAAATCATTAATGGTAGTCATTTCAATGTTTCTCAGTATATTCCATTTTATATTTAAACTTTTAATTTTATATTTATTAGTAAGTATATCCAACATTTGCTTTTAAACTTTATTATGACTTTGACTGCGCAACACAATTTCTCAATAATTGTAGTCATTTCAACATTTCTCGTTGTGTTCCTTTTTTATATTTAAGCTTTCACTTTTATTAGCCCCTCCTACTATTGCTACACTTCAGTGGAAAGTTGCTAAACAGGTCAAAACCAATCACCTGCCTATTTTAACTATTGACCTAAATGTGCACACAGGGCCATTTTGACAAGTTTTTATTGTCATTTTGACCATCCTAAACAATACCAGACAATGCTTTTACCAATCAAAAACTATTAACTCATTTTGGCCTGTAAATGTACTTACTACATGTAACATTTAACAATGTTTGACTTTTAAATGCACTAGATATACATTGGCAAGTATATCAACATTTTGACTGATTTTGACCCTTGCAGTACAAGGGTTAGTAAGCAATACCTATATTTGATTTTAAACCATATAACTTTGACTACACAACACACAAAAAATTCAATAATGGTAGTCATTTCAATGTTTCTCAGTGTATTCATTTTTATATTTAAACTTTTATATTTATTAGTAAGCAATACCTATATTTGATTTTAAACTTTATTATGACTTAACTACACAACACAAATATTTCAATAATGGTAGTAATAAAAGTATTAACACCACAATAATTCCTTCCTTATTTGCTTTATTCCTCCACTTCTTGTATCACCTCTCTTTGCCTCAATAATTAATCACCTTGTAAACTGTATTTATAATACTCGCACTTAAATGAAGGAACATTTTCTAAAGCTTAATGCTGATAACACTGAATCTGTGCTATTCGATTCTTATCAACAACTATCTCAGATTTCTATTCCAAATATTACTGGTGACTCTTATGTGCAATCTTCTCAAACAAAGAACCTTGGGGTTATTTTTAATTCAAATGTGACACTTAAACCTCATATTTCAAATGTTACTCGCATCGCAGCATTTCACCTTAGAAACATTGGAAAATCACACAAATGTCTTAATTATGATGCAACAGAACAAATTGTTCATTCCTTCATAACATCTCATCTTGATATGGCACATTCACTCCTTTATGCACTTAACGACAACTTCAAAACACTACCGCACATATAACTCAATAAAAAAATCATGTCATATCACCCCCATCCTGAAAGATCTGCATTGGCTACCAATATTATATATTATTTTAAAAAAATTTGCGTTCAGGGAGCAGTCCGATTCAGACCTTTTATTCAAGGCAAGATTTTTTTTAAACTGGTTCCTTTCTTTACAATGACATCAAATATTTCCCAAAATATGGAATCCCCTTTCCAAACTCTTCCCTACCTCACTGGACCAATTTGACACATTAGGGTAGGGGAAACATAAAAAACATAGCCCATGTGAACTATTTAATTATACAAAAAAAAACATTACAATGTACAGTTTCCTAAGAATGACCGAAAGAGGGCGCTATTTTCATGTCATAGTTCAAATGAAAATATCTGCCAAACTAGCAAGTTTTGTGAGTGTGGATTTATATATTAGAATTTACATGTAATTATATATTAAACTGTTTCTACGCTCATGCTTGATATGTGTCACGAAACTCAATTTCTGAATGCATTTTCATTGCACGCTCCATATCCATGGTCTAATAATAGTCTGAAGTCAAGTCACATGCTGAACTTAACTCCATAGCCGTAGTCTCTTGTCACGTCACACTTGGCACCACGGATGCAAGTTTTATCATGAAACTTTTCTGACAAGAAAACCATATTTACCAAGTTCCAACTTAATTAATGTACTTTTAAACAACTTTAGGTGATGACGTCCTAACATGATGAACAACCAAACACCTTGAGAACAAGCATTCTACTCACTAGACTAATATGCTCGTGCAAGTTTTTGGTGAATTAACTATTGAAGAACCTTTCAACCTTTGTAACATTAGATTTTTATGGGAATGTGTAAGTGAATGAGGAATTGTACTGCAGAAAAAATAGCTGCCTGGCTTGACTCATTCCTGCAATGTCTCCCCATTTTAGCTGTAATAATGAGCGCTCTATTAAGGATTAGATTTCTTAAATGTTGTTTATCATAACTGGGAGAAAGACAATAATCTGATAATAAAAAGCTCTTTAATTCATAGTACACTTAAAATATGCTCTCTATTTCTGCTAAATACAAACTTGTACAATGTTAACATTTTAGATTTATTTTGCATTTTTAAACAACTTTAGGTGATGACACCATAACATGAACCCCCAAACACCTTGAGTTTGTTTTTTACAAACTCTATACCTCTAGTTATTATTTTGTTAAACAACAATATGCTATCTAGTATCAGCGATATCCTCAAACATGAAACACTTCATTTTGATTCGATCGGTCCATTCAACGAGGTTTCAACGAGGATGGCCATCTTGAATGTAAGAGTGCGGAACAATTTTACGACGGCTGTTTTATGTGTGCACAGACAAATTGCAAAGATGGTTCAAGCGGGGTTTGGGTATATTTGGGGTCGTGAATATTTCTCAATAAAATTCCTGGGCTACAAGGAATGGGCCCAATTATTAACATTTTGGCCATCCATCATTACCAATAATACTGATAATATTATTACTATTATTATTTTGTTAAACAACAATATGCAATCTAGTACCAGCGATATCCTCAAACATGAAACACTTCATTTTGATTTGATCGGTCCATTATTGCCTGTCACTGAACGGTGTTTTAAACATTTTTCTTGTGCTGAATTATATTGTGGACACAAACAAAATAAAATTAATAAGGTAAATATATATATGCCCTACTTATTATAGTAAAAGTAAATAATTGAATCCAGGAACTGGGCATGTTTTATTTATTTATTAATATTTCATTTTAATTATATATATTAGTTATATCGCATTTTATATCACATTTTTAGCACATAATGCTCAGACTACCGACAACACGTGCAACCCCGAAACGGAATACTTCGCGCACTAAAATACAGCAAGTATGTGCACATATAAAACAGCCGTCGTAAAATTGTTGCGCGCGCAAGTTGTTTTCCCGTTCACACTCTTCATACATTCAAGATGGCCGTCCTCGTTGAAACACAATGCTGATCATCTTGTAATATTTTCGGGCCTACAATGTATATGTCACGAAATATAAATGTAAGTAAAATCACCATTTTGGGTAGAATGTCGTATCCGACTGCCACTTGTTCTCATTCAATATAACCAATAAAGTAATATTACCTACCTTGTAAGGTGGAACATATGGATGATGATGGACATATACTTCAAATTATTCCAGGATATTTATTTCATGAAAAATTGGGCATTTTTGGTATATGATGACTTCCTCAGGCATGTTAGTCTGATCTTGTGCAGTGGCAATTATAATTATAATTTTTTAGAAGGGAAATCAAGTCCGAAAACCATCATAAAAGTGGATTTTAAAGATAGTTTTCGCTTTCTGTACCCACAAATCTATAGAATCATTTTTAACTGGTTGGTTGCAAAAAATTCCAAAAAACCCTTAAAAAGTGGCGGTCGGATACAACATTCTTTCCATTGGCAATGTTCAGAATTAAACCTCTTGCACCACAATTTCCCATCCACTTTGGTTTTAAAATTGGAACCAAGGGAACAAATTTGAACTCAAATTTGGTAGAAGGAATTTTATACATTTTTGTAATTTTGTTGATGATAAGCAAAACTTGGTTGTTACCCACCATTTGCCTACCCCTCCCTCACCCTTCACACACCAATTGCCAATCCCCGCCACCCCTCCTCAATCCCAACCCCTCCTCAATCCCAACCCCTCCTCAATCCCAACCCCTCCTCAATCCCAACCCCTCCTCAATCCCAACACCTCAATTTCTACCCCTCCCCAAATCTGTGCCACCCCAAGCCCCACCCTTCCCCTCCCTCACCCTCACCCTCACACGCCAATCACACCAGCCCTCCCCACTACTCTCCCCATTCCCCACCTCCTCAATCACCACCCCTTCAATCACCACCCCAAACACTCCCAAAAAATATATACCCCAGTCCCCACCCCACCCCATCCATCCCACCCCATCCATCCCACTCTCAAACTTTCAACACATGGTACTGCCTGTTTCAACACGTGCATAACACACTCATTATCATGTTTTGTTCTTTGAACAGAATCAGAGTAAATTTGGGCACAAGGGTACGCTCTTTTCACTGATAATTATGTTGATGACTTCACACATGGGGATTTTTTTCCCCACCATTTTGATCAGAAACATTAAATTTGAAGACTTAATATGTTTTGATTTGTAATACTGACAAGCCTATCCACAATGTAAAGTAATGAACAATTATGTTTGGAGTTTCTACAGCAAACTTGAAAGTGCATCAGACTTTGTGTTCTGGTGGCTGGGTCATTAGAATGTGGGTTCGAATCCTAGCCGCCACAGTGCTGGTGTCCTTGAGCAGGACACTGTTACCATAACTGCCTCTCTCAACCCAGAAGTCAAATGGAGAAGTAACCTTGGATAGACCGGCATCCTGCCATCCAGGGGGGAATAGAAATATCCCAGTCATTTCATACAAATGAAACCAGAGAATGGAGATAAACATCAGCCTGATAGGCAAACTTGGGACTGATGTTTGTTTCCATTTTTTACCTTCCCTTTAACGAAACTTTAATAAAATGTTTCCATTGTTTTACTTCAGATCTGGATTTGGAAAAATTAAGTCAGCGAGATGAGAAATATTTAGGAACAACTACTAGAGTGCAGGAGAAGAATGACTAATTCCTGGTCCATCATACCGCAATGGTAAGCATGATTATAACTAGTTCAGTGTTTTTAATGTGTACATTAAAACGGACCATATACACGTTTAAAACAATTATTGTTATCACTAATAAATGACATGATGCAGACGGATTGTCCGTATTATAGTACAGACAAGAATCCAAAATATGGAAAGATGAATTCAGAAAACAAAAATTGCACAGATTAAACAAATCCAAGACAGGCACGAAACATCCTCCAAAATTTCTGGTTGTATTAAATTAAAAAGAAATTGAACTTTCTGTAAATCGTGATATAATAGCGGGCATACTGGTCACACTTAGTTTAGTTCAGGAAACCTTAGCTGCCATTGGCGATAGATTGCACAATTTTGTAGGACATTCAGTCCTCCTTCAGTCCTCCTCCAGTCCTCCTCCAGTCCTCCTCCAGTCCTCCTCCAGTCCTCCTCCAGTCCTCCTCCAGTCCTCCTCCAGTCCTCCTCCAGTCCTCCTCCAGTCCTCCTCCAGTCCTCCAGTCCTCCTCCAGTCCTCCTCCAGTCCATGTTTTGGCAGGCGACCACGTTTATATTTATGTAAGTGGGGCTACCACACAATTTGCTTAAAACTTGTCCCAACTTCAAAATTTTGATGCTCACATTTAAAACTTCCATAAACATCTTCAAAACGCCATCTACGCGTTCCAATATATTTTGGGGGCTTGACAAACAATAGCGCCCCCAAGAGCTGAAATTCAATTTGTAGTAAATTCATCACATTCTTTCCAAAAGCTTCTTTGTTAAATTGTCCACAACACTTGCTCCTTTCTTTATTTTGACAAAAATCCTGGGATATCTTTGATAGGTTTTTCTTAACTGTTTAATTAAAAATGTTTGTGTGTGGTTACATATATATGGAAATGTCTGAACTTGTGTTCTGGTTCAACCAGGTGATTACATTCATGAATACAATTTTATTGTATGCAATGTGGTTGTTCACTATGCCAAATTTCATGAAATTCTGACTCATGTTTTTCAAAATAGCAAAAAGTTAGTTTTATCAGTTGATTTATATTGTCATTTTTATTAACCTAGAATATTTTTGAAAAGGTCTGACCTCATTCATTATAACTACATACTAATTTAGTAACCCAAGGTCATACACAATGTCAAATTTGTGTTATTTGAATTTGAACGTGTTTGAACCGGGAGTTGAGGTCACATTAGCTTTATTTTCAAATGAGAAATTTCAGATAATTTATTATTATTTCTTTTTTAATATATAAAATATGATATGACTTAAATTCACTAGATATACCTTGGCAAGTATATCAACATTTCAATCCTTGCAGTTATAGAACAAAAAATTCAATTATGTGGTGGTAAAATGAGTCCAAATGCCACACACATTATGGCAGAATTGGCCCGGTACTCGTGAAGTGCATCTTTTCCTTTTGCCAAATGTTGAGCAGAAGAAACTATGATTTGGTTGTGTAACCTGGTAAATTGACACACTTGAAATAAATGATAAAAAAATCAGAAAGAAAATGAAAGAAAACACTAACTACTCATGAAAAACCTGATAAAAACGGCAATGGGAGAACTCGCTTGAACAAAAAATTACACTGTGGGGATTAACCAAAAAAAATTAACAAAGGATCGAATAGGGAGGAGTCGCGAGATAATTTTAAAAGAATGGAGACGATAGGAAACTGGTGTTTGGTTTCAACAAGAAAAAATAAAATAAAAATGTTTATTTTATTCAACAAAATTTGGAAATAAGTGCTTTAAATAAATTTAGTAAATAAAAACTCTGTACTGACTTGATGACCAAGATTAAAAAAACTAAACAAAAATATGACCAATTTATGACCAAAAAAACCCCAAAAGCCTTGAAACCAATTTATGAAACCAACAAAATTTAGCTATAAACCAACCAAAAAACCAAGTAAATAAATATTTAAAATATATATATATATAAACTAAAACCAAAACTAAAAAAAATTAAACCTTAAACTTAAACCTGAAACTTAAACCTTAAACCAACACAGTATCCAAGAAAAGTCACAAATCTACTACACTCAAGCTTAAACAACCAAGTCCACTGCAGGTCTAGTCTTCAGGGCAGACTTGGACACCAGTATTGTGTGTGTTAACTCATTGACTGCCAACCTGCTTACTGACCATTAGGCTCCAGGCATACCCACATGTGCATGGCCAAGGTCCTTTGTTTACCCATGTCATTACAGGGGTACACACAGTTCGATTTAAGAATGGTAAGAAGGGGTGCTACACCTATAATAATACACGTTATACAATAAAAAGACTAAGTAAAATTCACCACTACTACACTCTCGCCCTACTAAAATCATTGCTATCCTCAGCAATGGTCAACAAAACTTCAACATCATTAACAAAAGTTTAACTGGAGACTATATTCTACATAATTGGCTTGGATCATCCTGAATGTTCTTTAGAGCTCCCCATATCTTGCTGGTGGCTTGATGATTCTCCTTGGCCGCTGACGCTGCTCCGTCATCTCCTCACTGCCATCTGTGCTGCTATCCATCTCAGCATTGGTACAGGATGAAGAATCGGACTCTGTATCCGTCTTAGAGTGATCTTGCAAACTTTGTGGGGGAGGAAACAGAACTGATGGAATTCCCTCATCGTCTGGGTGGTCACCTTCATCTTGATCCGAAACATCAAATGGGCAGACAGTTAGCATGTTCCGATGTATAGTTCTGGTTCTCGTACAGCCCATGTCACGAATGATGTAGACTGGAAGATTCTGTAGCTTTCTTACAACTATGTGCGGCGTAGACTCCCACTTGTCCTTGAGCTTGCACCTACCTCGAGGGGTCTTGTTGGCAACCAATACGCGATCTCCTGCCTTCAGAACTTGAGCAATCACCTTCTGGTCATAAATTGCCTTCTGTTTCATGCGTGCCTTCTCAGCTGCGTCATTGACGGTAGTGTATGCCATACGCATGTGCTGCTCTAACCGCCTTACGTAAGTGTGTTGATCGCCATCATCTGAGGTAGACTGCTTCGGTGGTGGGACTAGAAGATCCACGGGCAACTTCGGTTGACGAAGAAACATGAGGTAGAACGGTGTATAACCAGTGGATTCGTGCCTGGTGCTGTTATACGCATGAGTAAGTGCTTCCAGATGCATCGCCCAGTCGTTCTTCTGCGTGTCATCCAAGGTCCCCAGCATGGAAAGCAATGTTCGATTAAAACGTTCAGTCATTCCGTTGCCCTGTGGATGATACGGCGTCGTCCTACTTTTCGATACGCCAAGGAGATGGCACAGCTCCTTCACAACTGCGGACTCAAAACATCTGCCCTGGTCTGAGTGTAAACGCTCTGGAATTCCGTAGTGTACAATGAACTTCTGCCATAGCACCCTGGCTACGGTTGTTGCCTTCTGGTCTCTGGTTGGAAAGGCCTGTGCATACCGAGTAAAATGATCGGTGACAACTAGGACATTTTCAATTCCACCCTTGGACTGCTCCAGACTCAGGAAATCTACGCAAACCAGCTGTAACGGACGAGTCGTCTTGATGCTCTGTAGTTCAGCTTGTTTCCTTGTGTCCGGCGTCTTGCGTAGAGTACATCATTTGCACTTGCTGATATATGACTTTATCTGGGAGTAGAGTCCTGGCCAATAGTAACGGTCTCGTACAAGATGGAGTGTTTTGTCCAACCCGAGATGACCCATGGTATCATGGAAATGATGCAGCACTTTCAGCCGCATGTTACGTGGTAGGACCAGTGTTTTAGCCAGCGAGCCGTGCAGGCTGTGTTAGCACGGCCAGTTTTAAAAAAACACGGGCAATATTTTCAAGCACGGCTTGTATTTTTAAATCGAAGCCGTGCTAAAATATTTTAGAAAATCTATTTCAGTAAAAGGGAATTTCATGTCAATTTGTGAGTCTACATCACTCTACTTACCTGGAGGGCCATCTACCGATGCATATTTCCCTAATATAGCAGAACAATACGCTAAGACTTCTCACACACAATAGCGCCCTCTATTACCCATGCTGCACCTGACATCACGCCATGTTAATCCTCCTCTTTTCTCTAGCGCAGGTGACTGGTTGGTCACGTTTGTTTTAGCTCGCTAAACGGACAATTTTCCTTCCAGTTTTCTTGGCTTATGTTAAGACTTTTATCTGATAAATAAACTGTGCTAGCACGAGTTAGTGTTAGAGAATATTTTGCTTCAACGTGTTGAGTTTTCTTCAGGTTTTCGTCTTCCAAAAATAAAATAAAGAATGGCTAAACGTTTGGTGAGGGCCGAGTCCGTCAGCACCGGGAGAATTCTCTCCCGGGACGGGCCGTTCTCGGCGATTGCTCGGTGGCTCTATCCGCCACCGCCGCAGTCGCCTGCTCCAGCCCCTCGCGTGCCGATGGAGGCACGTAGTGCTGGCCGTGCTGGTAGGTCGGGGACGAGTCTCGTCCCCTGCATCGACCATGTCGAGCGGTACTGGCAAACGTACAGGTAGCTCCCCTGGCAAGGTTTCATCCAAAACTTCCTCCTCTGCCAGGGTGACCTACAAGAAGAAAGGCCACGGCGGGTAAGGTCCCAGTCCGGGCCCCACTGCCCTTTCCGTGCCCGCTGACGACCCGAGTGCTCCCGGTCCTGTGGCAGTCGCCACGGGTGCTGGGGGTATTTGCTCGGTCCAGCGACCGGTGCTTCGCTGGCCCATTCTCCCGGGCTGATAGCCGCGACGCCGGCGGTCACCGCCAGCCTGGCCCCATTGCCTCGGCCGTCCACTGGGTCCGATTTCTTCGGGCTGTCGGGCGTGCCGTTGCCCCAGGGTCGACTGAATTGTCCTCAGACTCGACCGGGGCCGCTCTCGCGAGAGGGAAAAAGCGTAAGCCGTCGATCCTCGTCCAGTTCGGGCTCGTCGGCCGGTCTCGCACCGGTAAGACGCCGGAGCCATGACTCAGTGTCTCGGGCCGAGTTCTTCACGTCGTGCGGTCCATTACGGCCTCGGTGTCAGCCATGTCGGCTTATCACCCAGGCGGTTTGCCGGGCCAACTCGGCCCGCCTGTCCCCCACTTCCGGGTCTCTATCCCGACTCGGGCTGGGCGACTCAGTCTTATGTGGCCCCGCCACACGGTCGGCCGGGCGCCCGCCTCCCTCATGCGTTGAGTCTCCATCCATCCGCAGAGTTCTCGGTGGAGGTGACGGCCCCGGTTTTCGTCCGTGGGCCTTTCGCCCCGGCGACGGTGGTCCCGCTGGGACTCGGCCCGTCGCCCGTGTCAACTCGTCCTCCCAGTCGGGCTCTGAGGACGAGGGACGAGTTCTGTCCACATGCAGCGCCTCTCGTTATGGAGACGGAGCTGCGCTGGTACAGCGCGACATGGTGCGGGTTCTGCAGCTTCCCTCCCTGGAGGAGACAGCTAGCTCCAGCCGTCAGTCGTTCAAGCACATGACCAGTTCGGCGGCTAGTACTACACCTGTTTTCCGGTGCTGCCGCTCGACTTGGTGTGTGTTGAACGCATGAATTCCATTGCGATGGCAAAGTGGTCTCCATATAGAAAGCGGAGTTGGGTTACTACCGATTCCCGACGGCTGATTTTACTCAGTTTTTCACAGCACCGGTAGTACCGGACTCTGCGAAGGACAAGTTGGCGGCTGATGGGGTTCTTCCTCAGCGAAGAATCTTTTTCTGACCGCTCGAGGGGAAGCTTGAGGATACCCTCAAGAAGGTGGACACAGCCTCACGTCTGGGGCTGCGTATGCCTTCATTCCTCCTGCTCCTCTCGGAGTACTTGGCCTTGGGTTGCGAGGAGAATTCGCCCGTCCCGGCGGACCTCTTCACGGCGGCCCTCCATTGCCTTGACCATGGATTGCGCATGCTTCCTGGACCAGTTCTCACGTATCTCTGCCTTGGCAGTTTCTGCCCGCAGGGCCAACGTGTTGGACGCGCTTTTCCTCCCGTCGGAGGTGCGCGCATAGCGTCTAGAGGCACCCCTCCTCGGCCCTGACCTCTTCGCAGGTAAATTTCAGGAGTCGATGGAGGCGGAGTGCTAAGCGTCTCGAGGCCACTGAGAAGATTAATTTCAACAAACCTCAGCCCGCGCCTAAATCGGGCGCGTAAGGCCGACAAAGGCGACCTTCAAGATTCCACGCGTCAGCCGCTCAAGGCAGCTCGTGGTTCTTTCGGGTCGCTCTGGTGATAGAGGGCACGCATCGCGCGTGGGCCAACCTTACACCGGGGTCAACAGCCCCAGCCCAACCCGTGGCTCACGCGCACCGCGCCCGCTATTCCGGGCTGGCGCAAGTGACGCTGGCCGGCTTGTGGCGGCCTCCCATCGACGGACCGTGGGGGCCGCCTCCGCCTTCAGCGGGTCCTGGGCTCGATTCACGTCCGATCGTGGTGCTCGAACCGCCAGCCGCGTTACGCGCTGGAATTTACGAGCACCCCGTCGACATGGTCGTCATCCGACTCCCATCCCGCCGGACGATCGAACGCCACGCCTCGAGGGGAGCTACGTCTCCTCCTCAACACGCCGCGCGCCCGGTCCCAGTCGGGCGGGCGGACGGGATTATGTCCACCTTTTTCTGGTTCCCAAAAGGGGTGGACGTGTGGCGGCCCATACTGAATCTACGGCCTCTCAACCGATACATCCGCCGCCGCCGCTTCCGGATGCAGACTTTAAAGATCATTCTCGAGTCCATCTGCCCCCGGCCTGGGCGGCGGTTTGGACTTGCGCGGATGCCTATCTCCATGTCCCGATTCGTCCGAACACCGGGAGTTCCTCCGTTTCAGTACGACAACGTCATGTACGAATTTGTCGCTCTCCCCTTCGTCTTTCCACCTCCCCCAGGGTGTTCACCCGGTGGCGGAGTAATCGGAAGGCACTGCGGCAACGGGGATCTCGGTGTTCATGTACTTGGACGATTGGATTATCGTGGGCCGCCCCGCGAGGCAACGGCCGCGGCAGTGGCACAGACATGGCGGATGGCGGCCGATCTCGGCTCATCGTCAATGCCGAGAAGTCGCACCCGTCCCCCGCAGACTCCGCTTCTTGGGGCCCAGCTCGACCTTTGTGCGTGTTCTCGCCCGCCAACTCCGAGCGGGTGACAAATCTCATTGGATGCGTGTCGCTTTTTCTGCCGGGTGGTGGCTCCGCCCGGGCCTGGTTGAAACTGTTGGGTCTCATGGCCAGCATGGTCGATCTCATCGATTTTTGCAGGCTACGCATGCGCGCCGGTCCAACTCCATCTGTTGTCGGTGTTCCGCCCAGCCGGGCATCTCCATCGACTGCCCGGTTCCGACCGCTCTTTCTGGTCCCGCACCGTTGGTGGATGTCCTCCGCCAACCTCACGAAAGGGTCGGTCTTTTCGCGCCCGCAACTGCCGGTGACCATCACGACGGATGCGTCGCTGTCCGGATGGGGCCAGTCTGCCCCACTGCAGGCGGTTAGGGGTATGGTCGACCGATCAGCGGTCTCTCCATATCAATGTGTTGGAGATGTTAGCGGTGTCGCTGGCCCTCCGGCGTTTCCAGCGTCAGGTTACCGGCAAGGCGGTCCGCATGCGGTGCGACAACACCACTGTCGTGGCTTCATATCAACCACCAGGGGAACACGCTCGGGGCAACTGTGCGCCTTTGACGGGACCTTCTCCACTGGTGCATTCGCTACTAACATCACCTTGTCAGCGGTTCACATTCGGCGTGGACAATTCGTTGGCCGACGCCCTGTCTCGGGCGGGTTGTCCCCACAGAGTGGACCCTTCTCCCTCGGTGGTACAATTGATCTTCAATATGATCGACCGCCCTCACGTGGACTTGTTTGCGACCGCACAACAACCAGCTCCGGTCTATTGTACGAGGGTTTACGACCCCAATGCCCTGAGCGGACAGACGCCTAGCGATCTCGTGGAGAGCCTTCTGGCCTACGCTTTTCCCCGTTCTCCCTGATCGCGAGGGTGTTGGCCAAGATAGAGCAGGCCGATTGCAAAATTTTCCTCGTGGCTCGCTTTTGGCCCGCCAGGCGTGGTTTCCCAGGCTTCTCCGCTCCTGGTTCACAGGCCGGTGGTTCTCCCCCGCAGACCGGACATTCTTTTCAAGCCCTGGTCGAACTACCTGCACCCAGCTCCGGGGAATCTTCACCTGACCTGCTGGGTATTGTCTCCCGATCCTTCCGCGCAGCAGGCCTTTCGGTCCGGGCTGCGGAGTTGGCGGCATGGCGGCCGTAGATCTTCCACCAGGAAGGTCTACGACAGCAGACTACGTCATTTCTTTAGATGGTGTAAACTCCACTCTCATCGTCCCGCCGATTCTTCTGTAGGGGCGGTGGGTGAATTTTTATTCTATCTGTTTGATAGCGGCCTCGCTGTGACGACAGTTAAAATTATCGCTCGCGATTGCCGCAATCCATACTGGTTTTCCGGATGGTTCGCCAGTGTCTGACAATAACACCTCCACCATCTTATTTGAGGTATGTTTGTAGCACGTCCCCGGCACGTAAACTCGCACTGCCTGGGACTTGTTTCAACGTTGGATACACTTTTGAGGGCACCTTCGAACCGGGGTAGCGCCTCTTTGTTCCATCTATCCATCAAGGTGGTTTTCTTATGGCGGTCGCTACGGCGTCGCCGTAGTGAACTACATTCTTTAACGGTGGAGGACGGCCACATCCGGTGGGAACCGGGTGGGGTCCGCCTCTACCGCGAAAGCGGTTTCTTGACGAAAAAAATCAGTCGAGTGACTTCGCCGCCAGACATTTTGTTGCCGACTTAAAGTCCTTTTCGGCGGTGGGCGCGATAAACTTTGGTGCCCAGTCAGGGCGCTCAAGTGGTAGTCCACCGCATCAAACAGGTTCGGGCCGAACATAACCAACTGTTTATTACTTCGGTCCCTTTCCGCCAGCGCCTCGGACACTATTACCCGCTGGCTGGTTACGGTTATTCGCTCGGCCCTCAGTGAGTGGCCGGAGGCGGATAACACGCTCTTCCGAGCCCGCGATATCCGCTCAGCGCCGACGCCATGGGCCTACTTTAAGGGCGCCCTATGGCAGATATCGCCCAGGCGGTTTGCTGGAAGTCGGCCAACACCTTTCGGAGTGTTATCTCAAGGATGTCGTCCAGACCGGTAGGGCTGGCAGGACAGTACTGGTGCGGCGGCGGCTTCGTCCCGGCGTCACAAGCCTCCTGGGCGGCTACTATGAAAGGGTGAGTACCCCTTCGATTGTTTTGTTTGATTTGTAATCCATGTACACATCATGCATTGCTTTGATCATTTTGGTGACGTTCCGACGCGTCCGGCACGTCCCTCCATTTATGCCTGGGATCTTGGCCTCAGTTAGAGGTTCTTACCGGCTTCCCAGGTGTCTTACATTCGCAAGTCTTCCGGGCCGTTGTCGGTATCATATTGGGATATTATGTTAGCCCAATGTTTCTTGTTTGTGCTAATGGGCTCTGTCTATTCAGACGCTCCTTTATTGGTATATTTACGGGCTTCTTGTCATTAGCCCGTCCTTTGCTCAGTGGTTTTGATTGCTCCCTTTGTTCTGGCGCATATCATTATCGCTAGGGCATCTCATCCTACTTACCACCGCTTATGGTGAGGTGGGTTTGATGGGGCCATCGACGATGGCCTTTGCCTCATGGTCATGCAATAGCATCTCGCATACCCCACCGCCATCTCTCGGTGGTACTCTATGCATCGGGTAGATGGCCCTCCAGGTAAGTAGAGTGATGTAGACCCCCACAGAAGTGTGGGCCGAGTCTCACGAGCTAATACTTCACCTGGAGGGCGCCTCCTTCCCCACTATGCCTCGATCGACCTCTCTGGGGTGTTCTATGAACGCTCGAGAAAAGAGGAGGATTAACATGGCGTGATGCCGCAGGGCAGCATGGGTACAGAGGGCGCTATTGTGTGTGAGAAGTCTTAGCGTATTGTTCTGCTATATTAGGGAAATATGCATCGGTAGATGGCCCTCCAGGTAAGTATTCGCTCGTAGACTCGGCCCACACTTCTGTGGGGGGGATTTTATTTTATGAAAACAATTTTTGTTAACTTTGAAGTTTTCTTTTTCTTGTGGACAATTTAAAACATAAAAGACGTAACGCAGATAAATTTAATTTCACCAGTTTTTCACCTCAGTTCGATCGCGATCGCACGCACAGCGGAGTCACCGATTGACTTGTCACGCCAGTCCACTTTGTTTACAGGGGTAAACAACTTGTATTTTG